>PVJC01006951.1:16647-53307 GCA_004026665.1 Murina feae | reverse complement strand
GGAGGGACTGGGGGACCTGGAGAGACTGGGGGACCTGGAGGGACTGTGGGACCTGGTGGGACTGGGGGACCTGGTGGGACTGGAGGTCCTGGTGGGACTGGGGGACCTGGAGGACCTGGGCTCGCCCCTCCCGGGAGGGCAGCGGCCCGCCCACCTCTGGGAAGAGTGGATGGCGGCGCCCACAGTGGTCACAGGGAGCGGGCAACCACCGAGAGGGTGCGGCCCCTAGAGCGTCCATCTGCAGCCGGCCGGCGCTGGCGCCCGGGGAGGCGGGGATTCTGGACCTCCGTGCGGTGTCCTGCTATGTTTTCAGGGGGCGGGAGAGAGCTCAGCTGCTCCTGGGGTTGCTGGGTCAGACCTGCCTGGCGCCTTCCCGCCCGCTGGCATCCCGGGGCCTGAGGCGTTCGGACGAGGCTGTAAGATTTAGTGTCGAGGTTTTCCTCCCGGGGTTGGCTCCTGGCTCCTAGTCGGCGACTTCGGAGTTCCGGTCCAGTCACCGGTTCTAAGGGTCCCCTAACACCCACCCAGCCCGCCCATGGGGCGAGGACAGCCAATGCGCGCACCCCCGGGGGCCCCATCCCCCGGAGCCCCACCCCCGGGAGCCCCACCCACCGGGAGCCCCACCCACCGGGAGCCCCACCCCCGGGAGCCCCACCCCCGGGAGCCCCACTCCGAGTTCAGGCTCTCAGTGCTAATCTCAGTGACACACCCTCCAAGCCCCAGCCGGGGGCTCCCCAGGGTCCAATCTAATGAGTCTGGACGCCCTCCCTCTGGCCCCTGGGGCAGATGAGCCCTTGGCCACCGCCCCTATAATTTCCTGCAGACCCGGCAAACAAAAGGCTCGGGAAGAGAGGCGAGGCTGCGCGGGGCGCCCTTCCTGCAGGAACAGCTGATGGAGCAAACTGGCCCTGGAGGGAGCGGAGGGGAGGGATGCAATTCTAGGGCTCCCGTAGGACCGCCGTGGGAGGCCAGACTAGATCTCGGGGCGGTAGGAAGTCCAGGGACGTGGATGTGGAAGGCCCAGGCATGTCACCTGAGTTTGCTGGCCTCTACGAGGTGCCTGCTGCCTAGGTGGGAGTGATGTCAACCTTAGGGAATGGAGGGGGTGGAGGAACACAAGTTCAGGTGAGCTCTCGGCCGCGGAGGCCGGAATGGTGGGGGCTGGGAGAAGCCCGAAGCCCTGCGTCATCTCCTCTGGGGCCCCGCCTACAGCCCCCTGGCCTGACCTGCTACCCTCTGTGCTGGCCCCACCCAGGCTTGATTTCCTGCTCCTCCCCAGGTACAGAGCTTTCCCTTGCCAAGCTCCATGAACCAGCCCAGGAGCTTCTTGTCCCTTCAGGACCCTGATAGCCTGTCCCCCAGCTGCAAATAGTCCTTCTTAAATTCCCTCCTACAGCCAATGTCCCTGCCCCATTCCTGTCACGGACACAATGGTAAGGGAAGGGCCACATCCAGTGGGTGGGGGGATGTTGGCATGGAGGGGGGCTTGGCCTCATATCCTGTCAGGCTGCCAAGGGAAGAGAGGAAACAAAAGACTTCCCCCTGCTGGGACAATGAGCCTCCCACTACCGCTCCCCCTTTGTACTCCCCGCCCCCCCCATCACCACCACCACCAACCTCTCCCTTTTAGCTCTGACCCGAAGCCTCTTTGCCTCCTTCTAACCACCACCTCCTTGCCCTCAGGTAGCCTTGGCCTCTGCTGTGAGCTCTGCCCTTCTCCTTCCCTCCTTACCAGGCCCCTCTGATGCTCATTCCCAGTCCTAGCTGTTTCAGTCGGCTGCTATCCCATCAGCGCGCAGGGGCCCTTCTATCCCCAGCGCCAAGATTAGAGGCTGGGTGGGCAAGGCTCTGGTGAATGTTAGTGGGGAGGTCACACTCCTTTCAAGGCCGGTGGAAAGTAGAAGCTCTGCAAAGAGAAAGGCTTCAAGTCAGAGGGAGGGAAATGCCCTCAGCCTGGCCTGGGTGAAAGGAAGAAGGAAAGGGTCTTGGAAGTGGGGCCGGAAGGCTGTCCTGGGTGCAGTGGGAGAGCACCCCAGAGGAGTCAGGCCTACAAGCTGATTACTGGTGAGTGCACTGGGCAGGTCACTTAACCGTTTGAGCCTGTCGCATCTTTAAATTATTTTTAATTACCACCCGAGGATATGTTTTCTTTGATTCTTTAAAGAGAGGAAGGGAAAGAGAAACACTGATTGGTTGCCTCCCACACACACCCCAACCAGGGATGGAGCCCACAGTCTTTTCGGTGTACAGGACAATACTCCAACAAACTACAGCACCAGCGTGCCTGTCTCTGCTTTAAAGTACATGTCATAATAACACCCATCCTGCCTGTCTAACCAGGTTCTTATGATGATCTAAATATGATAATGTTTGTTTTTTTTAAAGGTGAAGTAGTAAGGTTTTCCTCAACCTTCCCAGTCTGTAGTCTCCTCCACACCCCCATTCCCACTCCCTGCAGCTTACATCACCACATATACTTAAAACTCCCAAACTTGCATCTCCAGCCAATAAGCTGGCTCTGAACTCCTGATTAGTACACAGTGATCTCAAAAGCAACAGGCCCATCATCTTCCTCCCCCATGGTCTGGTTCCCTAGGTCCTACCAAGCTGCCCAAATCTGAAACTTGAATCATGCTTGGTTTCAGCATCCCCCATCCCCACAGCTAGGTTGTAAGTCCTGCCTACTTTAGTTTTTTGACATCTAAGTGCTACCCTAAGATACACACACACACACACACACACACCTATGTCCCTCCAAAACCTCACTGTCATTTGGAGAACTGCATTTAGTTTCTCTGCCTCTTTCTTTTTTAAAATATATCTTTACTGGTTTAGAGAGGAAGGGTGAGGAAGAGAGAGGTAGAAACATCAATGATGAGAGAGAATCATTGATCAGCTGCTTCCTGCATGCCCCACACTGGGATCAAGACTGCAACTGGTCATGTGCCCTGACTGGGAATTGAACTGTGACCTCCTGGATCATAGGTCAGTGCTCAATCACTGAGCCATGCCTGGCTGGGCTCTGCCTTCAGTCTTTATCCCTTTCAATCCATTCTCCAAAGTTTTATAGTGGGATCTTTCTAGACAAATCCACCGTTGTTTCTTTGCCTAAAATACTTCAATGGCTCCCAAGGTATTCAGAATAAGTATATACTTCTGGAAGATCTATAATGGCCACGGTTGGCCTTGCTCACCTCTCCAACTCACCCACTGTCACTGTCCTTGCACTCTACACCCTGGTATTTTGAACTCTTGGCAGTTTGGGGGCAATCTCACCATATTTATGCTTTTGTATCTGCTCCTTCTTCTGCCTTTAAAGCAACCATTCCTGCCAATCTCCTTTATGACTCATTTAGATAGCACTAGCTTCTCCAGAAAGCTCACCTTCACCCTGCAGGCTGGATAAGGTGTGCTTCCTTCCTAATCCCATAGGACCTTTTGTATGCCACTATTTATGCTCAACACACTTCCTATGTTAGAGGTTCCATGGTTATGTCTATCCCTGGTTGTCAAATCCTGGAAGGCAGAGGAGGACTTCTTGTCCCCATTCCTGGTCCATAGTGAAATGTTCAATAGTAATTTCTGAGTAGCCCCGGCCAGTGTGGCTATGTTAGTTGGAGAGTTGACCCATATGCCAAAAGGGTTCAGGTTCTATTCCAAGTCAGGGCCCAGGCCCAGGTTGTGAGCTCGATTCCCAGTGGGAGGCATGCAGGAGATAGACGATCAATGATTCTCTCTCATCATTGATGTTTCTATCTTTCTCTCCCTCCCTCTCCCAAATCAATAAGAATATATAGATATCTTGTACAATAAAAGCCTAATATGCTAAGTGTCCAGTCGTCAGTTCGTCTAGTCAACAATCAAAGTGTAATATGTTAATGACATGCTAAGAGTGCTCAACTGCTCGCTATGATGTGCACTGACCACCAAGGGGGCAGATGCTCCAATCTGTAGGTTAGCTTGCTACTGGGCTCCGACCGATTGGGACTGAGGAAGAAGGGCCTTCCTGAGTCCCTCCCTGGTCCTTATCATGCACCGGTGAGATCCCTAGGCCTGGCCTGTGCCCTCTCACAATCCGGGACCCTTCAGGGGATGTTTTGTTTTGGCCCAATCCCACAGGCCAGGCTGAGGGACCCCACTGCTGCACGAATTTGTGCACCGGGCCTCTAGTATGTATATATTTATTTACTAGTATGTACTATGGGCCAAACAGTATATGTTGAAGATCTGTTGTACCTGCTTTCATGAAATTTAGGGCCACACACAAGTAAATATACAATCACTAATAAATTAATAAAGGCTTTTATGTGTGTATCTAATAGAACTTTGTATATGATGATTTTAGAAATATTTGTGATAATCAGATGAGGCCTGGTTCAGATTTTGTCAGTCCTGAAGTTTATATAATTTGGGAAACCCTTATTAAGAAAACAAAATTATGAATATAAAATTAGGTATAAAAGTTAAAGTTTATTTAGATTGAGAAATCACAACCAGTTGCAAATGTTAAGATGATAAATACCATAAATATTACAAAAACTAGATAAAAACTTATTTATGACTAAAGATGTTAACCATTTGTCATACATTGCAAATGAAATGCCATGTGTCTTGCTGTCATTTTAGTGTTTTATATTTTGGTTGTACAAAAATTCAAATGTAATCCCATATTGTTGGTTTTTTAAAAAATATATTTTATTGATTTTTCACAGAGAGGAAGGGAGAGAGATAGAGAGCCAGAAACATCAATGAGAGAGAAGCATTGATCAGCTGCCTCCTGCACACCTCCCACTGGGAATGTGCCCACAACCAAGGTACATGCCCTTGACCGGAATCGAACCCGGGACCCTTCAGTCCACAGGCCAACGCTCTATCCACTGAGCCAAACCGGCTATGGCCCCATATTGTTTTTTTTAAAAAGCTAGATAAACAACCCTAGCCAGGTAGCTGAGTTGGCTAGAGTGTCATAAATAACTACTAAATACACCTTTACAATACTTTATCCTGCCCTGGCTGGTATGGCTGGGTTGGGTTTCATCCTGTGCACCAGCAGGTTGCTGGTTCAATTCCTGGTCAGGGCACATACCTGGGTTTTGGGCTTGATCTCCAGTAGGGGGTGTGCAAGAGGTAGTAGATCAGTATTTTTCTCTCTCATCATGTTTCCCTCTCTCTCCCTTCCTCGCTCTCTTCAAAAAACAATTTAAAATATTCTTTTTAAAAAACATTTAAAAGTACTACTTTCATGTCCTACCTTTTTCTTATGATGTACTCTTTGACCGCCTCTTCATATGATGATTTTATATTATTTTCTATTTTCTCTATATCTCAGTCTTCCCTCTAGTCTGAACAATTTAATTTTTCCTTCCATTATTGAATTTATTTATTTATTTATTCTTACCCAAGGATGTGGGGATATTTTTTAAAGAGAGGGGAATTAAGGGAGGGGAGGGAGAGAAACATTAACATGAAAGAGACACATGGATTGGTTGCCTCCCACAAGGGGCCGTGACAAATCCTGCAACTGGGAATCGAACCCATGACCTTTTGGTCCAACACTGTAATCTCTGAGCCAAATCGGCCAGGGCCCATTATTGAATTTATAAACATCTTTTGACTCATCATTGATGAGATGAAAAGCCTCTATCAAATTCCTTTCCTACAAGAGTTATAAGATTCCAGACCATTTCAAAGGTTCTCATGCAGTGACTCACCTTAAAAACTGTTTAAATTGATGGCACTCATTAACCAGGGCTTTGGCAGGAGCTAGGTAGGTGAGGGCTGCTGAAATGTAAACATCAGGAGCTTCCAAGTAAATTTAACTTGACAGGGTCATGTGGGCCAGAGGACGGGGGCTGGGCTATGGAAAGAAGAGTGACATTTTCTACAATATATGGTGAAAAGAGATGATCTGTTGTTGTTTTTTCCATATGTATAGGAAACGTTCTCACTCCAAGACTGCTCCAAATTGTAATGATGTGGACAGCAAAAAGAAAGCCCTGCCAGCTGTTTGGGGGTTACCTGGGGGTGGGGGTGCTCCGCATAGGTACTGCCATGGTGATAAGTGACAGCAGCATAATGATCATAGGCAGGGAATGAGATGACAGCCTAATATTGGGGTGGGAGGACAGTGAAGTGCCCTAAGTGCTCTGATAATGAAGAAAGGAGGGCCTGCGATTTGTTTGGGCTGATTCAGGTAGTGCTATGGCTACCCACCTGTGCAATGGTGGATACTGAGTTAGCTCTCGCCTAGGAAGTAGTCTTGGATGGACAGAGGGTGGAGGAAATGACCTCACACCTACAGGATAGACCAAGGGTGATTCCTTAGCATTGACTGGAGTGAAAATCTCAGCCATCATCTCCGTGAAAAGGGGAAGTAATGGGATCTCTGCCAGATTTTAAGATCTTTTGGCCAGAAGCCATGTTTTACAAATCTTGCAAATCACCCGTCACACAGTAGATGCTCCATACGTTTCATCTTATTCATTCTTTTAGTGGTACATACTAGGTACTAAGAACTGGATTACATGCTAGGGGTGGGAGCTGTGGACCCAATAATATGGGATCTACTGGGTACTTTCTTCAGATGCTCTCTTCTCCCTAGTTGAGGGGGAGGGGTCTGGTACTCAGGGGTCAGAAATACTGGGTTCAAGTCTACAGTGAGGGTGAGCTATTACATTATTCACCCCTCTGTCTTATCAGCTCTTCACTCCACCCTGCCTCATTTCTCTGTGCATCTTTGGTCTCTACCATTTAAGCCATGCACACCTCCACTCCATCATGATGAATCTGATTCATCCATAAGGATGCACCACCCCCACCTCCACCACCAAGTGAGAAAAATCAAGCAGAGCCCAGGAGGAGACATAACTTAGAAGAAAGAATCTGAGTACAGAGTAAAAGCTGGGAAAGGGAAGGGAAGGGGTGAAGTATAACCTGGAGGAGAAGCTGACTTAGATCAGAGAGGGAGGAGGGTGGTATTCCCAATCCCGGCCTGGTCTGCCTGACTCCAGCCAAGCCGGCTGTTTCCTGCCCTTTGTGACCCCCCCACCCCGGAGCAGGACCCAGGCTGGGCAGTGAGGAAGGGCAGGGGTGTGGGGAGCACCACTTGTGGCAGGAAGATAAGTGAGCGGGACAAGAGGTCACTAGAGGCCTGGCTGTCCTCTCTGGGGTGTTAGAGGCACTTGGCAGCCCCCCAGGCATCAGTGACTCCTCCTTCCTTCTCTCTTGGCTCCTCAGCTCCGCCAGACGCTGTCCCCCTTAAATATTTTCTGAGTTTAAGCCCTTTCCTTCTAGTTCTCCCACTGGAAGACTTCTGCCCTGATGTAGAAGGGGGCTGGTGGGTAGTTCACTGCTGTCCTAGACCCTCCCCTCTAACTGATGATATGGGGGGGAGGGTGGTGGCAATGAGAAGAAGAGCCCTCCCAGCCATCCCGAGGGCCCCCAGGAGCCAGACAGGAAACAGCTTCAGGAAAGACAGCAGCAGCCCCGGCCCCAGCTCCAAGGGTCAGGGCTGCGGGTGGCGCGGCGCCCTCCGAAACTCCACAGTGAGAATGAGGACGCTGAGTTGGGAATCCATCAGGATCCCTCAGTGCTCAGACCCACCTACCTTTTATCTACCCTTGCTTCCTAGACTTTTCTGTGTTCCTCCCCATCTCAACCCAGTTGCCTCACTTCCTCCCCGCACGTTCCAGCGCTAGGCTGAGTGCATCGTTAAGTCCCCAATACTGTACTTAGTTTGTAGAATGATTGTGTGAACATTCACTCCAGGGTTATCTAAGCTGAGATCGCTGCCCCCGGACCCCCAGGGCCACCCTCCATCCCCAAAAGCTTCCCCCAAACACGGTCCCCTGCGCCAACTAGGGGGTAGTGGGCTAATCCAGAAGAATCCGACGGAGTCCGCAAGAAAATAATGCGCACCTCTGGGGGGCTCTCCGCGCTGCTGGGGCGCTTCTCCGCTCCCTGGTCTGCTGGGTTTGGGTCTGCCCCCGGGGTCCCTGGGCCCCGATCCGGACCCGCGAGGCCCGGGTGGGAGCACACAGCACAGTGCGCTTCTGGGCGGCCCCGGGCTCCGCGCCCTGCGCCCCTCCCCCTCCGCCCAACTTTCTCCCAACTTTCCGAACTGCTGCACTCGGCGCCCCGCTCCGCTCCCCTCATGAATTATTCAGCAGCGCGCGACCCAATCAGCGCGCCCGGCCCCCCAGGCCGAGCCCGGGCCGGGGGCGGCTCCCCCCGCTCCCGCGCCCCTCCCTCCTCCGCCCGGCGCCGCCCGGCCCAGTCCCGGCCGCGGCCAGCCCAGCCCGGCGGTCCTGCCCCGCTCCGCTCCGCGCGCTCCCTCCCGCTCGGCTTCACCCTCCCCGCCGGCGCGGAGTGCAGTCGGCCCCGCGGCGCGAGCAGCGCCACTCCAGGGAGGGGGCTGGAAAGCGCGAGACAGGCCCACCCCCAGCCAGCTGGGGCGGGACCCCGAGGCCCCGGGGGGACCCCGACTCCAGCCACGTCTCGCTCTGCTCCCGCCCGGCGCGTCCCCTGCGAGGACGCCCCCCGCCGGCCCGCGCGGTGGGGACGCGGGGCCACACCTGGGCGCCTCCGCCCGGTGCCCGGCGCGCCCGCATGGGCCCGCGCTGAGGCTCCGACCGAGAGTCCCGCGCGGGGAGTCGGCGTGTACCCACTCAGAGGGGGTTCAGAACTGGGGGGGCTAGCGCCCCCCAAACTCAGAGCGGATCCGACCGGAGCGAGGCGGCGCCATGGAGCTCCGGGCTTTGCTGTGCTGGGCTTCACTCGCAGCCGCTTTGGAAGGTGAGTTTCCTTCGCGGCATCCCGCCACGCCCGGGGCCCCCAAAGCTGGGCCTCGGAGTGGAGGGGCCGACCTCTCCCTACCCTGCACCCCAACCCCGAGCACTTCGGACCAATAGTACTAGACCGGGCGGGGGGCGGGGAAGAGGCGGCCCAGCGGGGAGTGGAGTTTTCTTTTGTTTGGAAAAGAGATGGAGTCGGGCTCCGTCCTGGGACGTCCCCCTGCCCAGGCTCCCCAAACTCTCACCCCGGACTTCAGACGCTTTTGGTGGCCTTTCCTCTTCTCCCTACTCCAATCTTCAAAACTCTCTTCAAAGTTTCCGACCCTCTTCTCACCTCGGCAAAAAAGAAGGAAAGGCTCCTGGAGAAGCAACTGCAGACAAGGCAGAAGCTTGTGCTAGGCCATAAACTGCCCCCCCCCCCCCATTCCTTGGCATTTACACCTTGATCCTGCAATTTCACACGCCTCTGTCAGATAGCCACCTTCTGCACTCACACTCGAAACAAATCTCCCGAAGCCACTACCCCTGCCACAGAGAGGCCCCCTTCCTGGTGCCCCAGGTTTGCACCCCAAATGCTCCCTAGACCCCAGCCCTGCCCAAGTCCTAGACCAGCTGGCTGTCCTCCCACCCTGAGGCCAACAGTAACTGACCTGTGCAGCCCCTTTGTAGTCCTGACTCACCCTAATGACCACCTACCTCCTCGTCTCTCCAAATTTCTAGTTTTTCTATATTCTCCCCCAAATTTTCCTCATCCTTGAGCTTCTTCCCTTCCTTCACCTCCTAGAGGCGGAACCAAGAGCCCTATAAACCCTCCTAATCTCCTTTCAATGAGCTGAACCCCCCGCCCCCTCTTCCCTGCCTGGAATCAAAGGGGTCTTTGGGGAGGGGGCTGTAGGGAGGCTGCTGAGGAGGAGGAATCAAAGGCGGTTGGAACCCCTCTCCCTCAGGCTGGGCAGCGCTGCTCTGGGCTGGGGATCAAAGGCTGGGAATGGGGAGAGGGAAGACTGGCCCAGCTCAGAGAAAGAAGGGGAAAGACTGGGAGAGAAAGGAAAGCAGAGTGGAGAGAGGACCCACCCGATGAAGTGGAGTGAGAGGAAAAGAAAAATGCAAAGAGGAAAAGGTAGTCACTTCTAGTTGCTGTTTTGAAGTGCTCTCTAGGCCCCAGGCCCATGCTGAGGGCTTTCTATTTTCATGGTTCCCACAGCCTTGGGGGTGGGAGGGATTGTTCTCCCATTTTACAGATGAAGAGCCCGAGGCTTAGAGGAGTAACTAAATTGAGGCTGAGTGAAAAGTGGGAGGCAGGAAAGAGGAGAGAGGTGGCTAGAAAAAGGGAGGTGGACAGAGAGGTGAGAGGCAAAAGAACTAACAGATCAAAGAGAGCTCTGGGAGGAGGCAAGACCAGAGAAAGTGAGCCACTCAGTGCACAGGGACAGCCCTGAAACAGACAGCGTGTAAATTGGAGACAGGAAAACACTATCCAGGCTGGAACAATGGAGGGTGGAGACGGCAGCCTCCATCCACCCCTTTCCCAGAACCCTGGCATCCTGTCCCCAGCATGCTGGACTGTCTCCCGCCGCTCGTGGGGACCTGGGCCTTCCCTGGAGCTGGCCAGTCCCACCTAACCCCTTGCCTGGGTGGCTATCACTTGGTCCCTGGGAAAAGGGTGCCTCACCCACTTGCCCTCCCTTCTCTACAGCAGCCTCCATGCTGGGAAGTGGGGACCTAGTCCCAGGTGCGCTGCTGGCTGCCCTAGAGGCCGGCCTCATTGCCTTGGCCTCCAAGGGGATTCCCCTACCTTCCCTCCACCCTCAGCTGCCAGGGCCTGTGCAATCTCCCCTAATCCACCACTTCCGCCAGGGGTCCACCCCTCTTGGTGTCCCTCCCCCAGGCTGAGCTGAGCCAGGTGTGTTCACCACCGCGCATACACACACCCCTAAAGTCTCCTCCCCTTTTCCTCCCCATAACCAAATCCAGATGTGAGGCCTCTGCAGGCTGGGGCCAGGGCGGGAACCCAAGCATCCCAGCCTCCAGCACTTCCTCCTCTGACACCAGTGAGCTGAAGTGAGGGGAAGGAGTTGGGGGTTCTGGCTGGGCCTCAGGAGCTGAGCACCACCTTCCTGGATCTGAAGGACTGGAGTGTTCGTTGGGTCTCAAAAGGGGTGGGGCCATAGAAGAGGAATAGAGTTGGGGGCCAGAGGGGCAGTAACTTGGGGATTGGGGAATTGACCCTGGAGGCCCTGGCCCTGGAAGGGTGTCTCCTTGCCAGCAGCCCTTTGCCTACCACAAGGTCAAGGCCAGGTCAGGGCTCTAGTTTAATCCTTTCTGAGATGTTTGTCCTTGTCCCCCTTCCAGTGTTTGCACCTTTCCCTATCCTCCAGGGTCCTGCCATTCAGGGAGGCCTAGATCTGGGAGTCCTAAGTGGGCAGCCAGCCTTCCAGCTCTTAAGGATGGGGTAAACACTCAGAAAAAGAGGCAAGAAATGGGAGGGCAAGGCTCACTCCCCTCCTCATCTCTTGTCTCAGCCTGACTGACTCCTCCAATTTAGAGCTAGGAGGACCCCCACTATCTCCATTCCGAGACATCTGGGTCTTCCTGGTGTCTCCCCCGAGCCCTGACTGGCTCTGTCTGTCTGTCTTAGAGACTCTACTGAACACAAAATTGGAAACTGCCGATCTGAAGTGGGTGACGTTTCCTCAGGTGGACGAGGGGCAGGTAAGAGCTGGGCCCAGGAGCTGGGTTCAGCAGGGAAACTGAAGGACGATAGCACCAGTGCCGACCTGCTTCCCGTGCCACTGGCCCCCAGGTCACAGCAGCAGGAACCAGTGTCCTCTGAGCTCTTGCTCTCAGAGGTCCCCTTCCCTAGCCACTCCTGCTTGATGACAAACACCTCTCCCACTGACCTTAAAGCCATTCAGCAGCCCCCATGCTGACCCCTCTGCCCACAGTGGGAGGAGCTGAGCGGCCTGGATGAAGAGCAGCACAGCGTTAGGACCTATGAGGTGTGTGATATGAAGCGAGCCCCAGGCCTGGCCTACTGGCTGCGCACAGGTTGGGTCCCCCGGCGAGGTGCTGTCCACGTGTACGCCACCCTGCGCTTCACCATGCTCGAGTGCCTGTCCCTGCCCCGAGCTGGCCGCTCCTGCAAGGAGACCTTTACAGTCTTCTACTTCGAGAGCGACGCCAACACGGCCACCGCCCTCACACCAGCCTGGATGGAGAACCCTTACATCAAGGTACCCACTCAGGGCGCAGCCGCGGGCCGGGGTGGGGCACGCCTGTGGTCTAGGTGAACTTCCAAGGCCCTCGGTTGGGATACTGGGAGCAGGAGCCTCAGGTATGGAAGGGAAGAAGGCGGTCCCCTCGGTGGAGCAGCAGCATGCAGTTGGGCTGCCGGCCTGGCCCCGAGGGGAGGTTCTCTCAGTCACTCAACTCTACTGCACTTAGACCACGCGCACTCCTCCCTCTATTTTCCTACCCCTCACCCTGGAATGGCCTCTCTCTGCCTCTTCTTCCCACCTACTATGTCTTCTGAGTTCCAGCTCCTTTGGATCCCTTTGCTGATGGTGCCCCGCTGTGCGGCCCACCTGTTGTAAGCACTCATATTTTATGACGTATCCGCGTTTCCTTCATTTCTGTTTCCTCCACACTGAGCTGAGGACCTGGCATAGAGCAGATACATTTTGCGTGTTGACAAGGTTTTGTAGGATGAGTGAATGAACAGACAGGGGGGGGGGGTGCAGGACAGCGTCTAGACACATCACAGGAGCTCAGCAAGTATCCGCGGGAGGATAAGCTTGGAGAAGACCGTCGCTGGGTGCTTGCGGAGGGGAGGACAGCAACAGTTGAGTCTCTTCTCCGACCCGGCAGGTAGACACGGTGGCTGCTGAGCACCTGACCCGGAAGCGTCCTGGGGCTGAGGCAACTGGTAAAGTGAACGTCAAGACGCTGCGTCTGGGCCCACTCACCAAAGCTGGCTTCTACCTGGCTTTCCAGGACCAGGGCGCCTGCATGGCCCTGCTGTCCCTGCACCTCTTCTACAAGAAGTGTGCCCAGCTGACCGTCAACCTCACCCGCTTCCCGGAGACAGTGCCTCGGGAGCTTGTGGTGCCAGTGACAGGGAGCTGTGTGGCCGATGCTGTCCCTGCCTCCGGCCCCAGTCCCAGCCTCTACTGCCGGGAGGATGGCCAGTGGGCTGAGCAGCCGGTCACGGGCTGCAGCTGTGCTCCGGGGTTCGAGGCCGCCGAGGGGAATACCAGGTGCCGAGGTGAGGGCTGGCATGTCCCCAAGAAATTGTTGCCAATCCCTGTGGGGAAGGTCCCGTACCCTGGTCTTGGACCCACTTTTTAAATTTTCGCTTGGAACATCCTTTGCTCTCCTGGGCATTCAGTTCCTGGAGGGCCTCTCTTCCCTGCCCACTCGCAGTTCTGAGCCTTCCTCACTGCCACATTCTTCCTATTCCACTCCGTCCTGGGCCTGGGAGGCTGTCCAGGGATGCAGGGCCTTGTTGGGCTCAGAGGACAAAGGTGTCATGGTCTCTATTCTTGTTCATTACGGTTCCGAGCTATTTTCACAACCCATTATGACAGATGATGCAAGATGTCAAATGCTGTGTGTGCTCCTCACCACTTCAGTATTACGGTGGCTGTTAGATCAGCTACTGTATCTTGCTGAGAAAGAAGCATACACATTGCTACATCACAAACTTTTCTTCATATTAGGATCATTGTATTTCAACTTGCTTGATTGACTTTATAATCCAGTGTGTTTTGTGTTGTGCATTTAAAATTGTTGTTCTGAGCATTGGTCTGTGGGTTGAGGGGTTGTGAGTATTAGGGTTAAACCCTGGTCTGGAGGAGGTTTCCTTCTCTTTGATGTGAGAGATTTCTGAGCTCCTCCTGCCCCGTTTCCCCCTTTGCACTTCATGCAAACTTAAAAGCAGCTGCGTGTTTTTTTGTTGTCACTAATCCTCACCTGAGGATATTTTTCCATTGGTTTTTTTAGAGAGCGTGGAAGAGAGGGAGGCAGGAGGAGGGTGAGGAGAAAACACTGATGTGAGAGAGACACATCCATTGGTTGCCTCCTACATGCGTCCCTATCAGGGCCAGGGAATGTATGCGTGCTCTTGATGGGGAATTGAACCCGAGACCCTTTGGTCCCTCGGCTGATGTTCTAACCACTGAACACACTAGCCAGGGCCCACTGTGTGTTTTTTATGCGTGCTTATTGAATGCTTGCTTTCTTCCAGCCTGTGCCCAGGGTACCTTCAAGCCTCTGTCTGGGGAGGGGTCCTGCCAGCCATGCCCAGCCAACACCCATTCCAACACCATTGGCTCACCCATCTGCCAGTGCCGCGTAGGGTACTTCCGGGCCCACACAGACCCCCGGGGTGCACCCTGTACCAGTAAGTACCAGTGACCCCTGGGGTGGACCCCCATCCCAGCCTCCACCTTCCCAGGCCTTCCTCTTCTTAACCCTGGCTTGCTGGTGCCCAGCTAAGTCAGTGTGGCTGCCTATCTGTCCCACTACCCACCCCTTCCATTTGCTCAGCCTCTGTCTGATTTTCTGGTTCCCTGCAGCCCCTCCATCGGCTCCCAGAAGTGTGGTTTCCCGCTTAAATGGTTCCTCCCTGCGCCTGGAGTGGAGTGCCCCCCTCGAGTCAGGTGGCCGGGAGGACCTCACCTATGCACTTCGCTGCCGGGAGTGCCGCCCTGGGGGGTCCTGCACACCCTGTGGAGGAGACCTGACCTTCGACCCTGGCCCCCGGGACTTGGTGGAGCCCTGGGTCACAATTCGAGGGCTGCGTCCTGACTTCACCTATACCTTTGAGGTCACTGCCTTGAATGGGGTATCTTCCTTAGCCACCGGGCCCGTCCCATTTGAGGCTGTGAATGTTACCACTGACCGTGAGGGTGAGTCTGGGGGCTGGGAGCAGCCTGTGGTCAGATGGGAGAGATGTTGGTGGGTAGAAGAAGCCAGCGAGGTCTAAAGGGGGAAAAGGCAGAGGCTATGGAGTGGGATCCCCAGGAAGTATGGGGTGTCAGGACTTTGGGTGCAAGAGGCAGAAAGGGAGTGAAAAAGATGCAAGGCAGGCTGGAGAGTTGAGGATGGAAGTCAGACGGGATTCTTGGGACATCTGGAGGATCCAGACAGGTGTAGCCAGCAGAAGTGTTGGGAAAGGTAAGGGACAGACATGCTAAGTGGAAGAGCCCCAACATGTCTTGCCTCTCACAGTGCCACCCCCAGTATCCGACATCCGGGTGACTCGGTCCTCACCTAGCAGCCTGAGCCTGGCTTGGGCTGTTCCCCGGGCACCCAGTGGAGCAGTGCTGGACTATGAGGTCAAGTACCATGAGAAGGTGAGACCAGGCACCACCCCTGGGGTTGGGGTGGGAAGTGCGACGTGCTCTAGGAGTGGAGCACTGAATTGCAGACACTTGACTTCCAGCGCTGTGAGGCTGTGGGCCAGCCCCTGGGCCTTCCTGAGCTCAGCATCCCCACCTATAAAATAGTCGCCGTATCACGCAACTATTAAATGAGACAGTGAATGCAGATGCTCAGCACAGTGCACATAAGTCAGCACAAAGGCCTCGCCTGCTACATTACAAGACCAAGATGCTCATTATGGGGGTGCAGGGCAGGGGGAGGTCAGAAGAACAGCAGAAACCGGGGGCCTCTACTTATGGCCAACCTCTCCTCCTCCTGGACAGGGTGCAGAGGGCCCCAGCAGCGTTCGGTTCCTGAAGACATCGGAAAACAGGGCAGAGCTGCAGGGGCTGAAGCGGGGAGTCAGCTACCTGATCCAGGTGCGGGCCCGCTCTGAGGCTGGCTATGGACCCTTCGGCCAGGAGCACCATAGCCAGACCCAGCTGGATGGTGAGCCTGGGACTAGGCATGGGGGGCGGTTGGTGCTGCCCTAAAACCACACTCCCACGCTCCTTTTTCTCTCAGCTGAGAGGTATTGTGCCTGGTGAAGAGAGCAGAGGGCGCAGAAACGCAAACCAACAATTGAGTGTGAACAGCTGCTCAGCAACCTTCCCTCAACTGTGTGACCTTTAGCAAAAACCTGATCCCTGAGTTTCAGCTCTCTCATCCAAAAAAAAAAAAAAAAAGGAAAAATGAGGCCTCTCTCACAGGGCCCCAGGGAATAAATGAGATGATACCTGTTAGTTATAATATGCTGGTCCAGTGTTTTAATTTTTAAACAGTTTTATTGAGATGTGATTCATAAACCAGACACTTCACCCATTTAAAGTGTATAATTCATTGACTTGTAGTATACCCACAGAGTTGTGCCACCATCACAATTTTAGAACGTTTCAGCACCCCAAAAAGCGACCCTATACCCCTTTCATCACCCCCCAGCCCTTGGCAAATATTAATTTACTATCTGTCTCTAAGGATTTGCCTGTTCTGGGCATTTCAAGCAAATGGAATCATACACTATATGGTCTTTTGTGACTGGTTTCCTTCACTTAACATAATGTTTTCAGGATTCATCCATAGTTTAGCATGTAGCAGGGATTCATTTCCTTTATGGCTGAAAAATATTTCATGTGTGGTTGTGGCACGTTTATTCATTCATCCATTGATGGACATTTGGTTATTTCCACTTTGGGGCTGTAAGCCCTTTCATTTTTACTTGGAACTTTTTGTTCAAATGGGACTATTTGTGCTCACCAGTATTTATAACAGAACAAGATCAAACCCACCCTGGCAGGAATAAGGCTGGACACTCCCTCCTTTGCCCTGAGGGGCTCTGTAGGGGCCCACAGCCATGAGAAGCAGTTTGAAAATCCCGCCATGCTCCCCCTACCCTGCCTCTCCCCCACCTGCCACGCTGCTCTCAGGGGAGCCACAGCTCATTCAGGTGGTGTGGGGCCCTCAGTGGTCATCAGCTTTTCCTGATCATGGTTTTTCTCCCCCAGAAAAGGAGAGCTGGCGGGAGCAGCTGGCCCTGATCGCAGGCACTGCGGTCGTGGGTGTGGTGCTGGTCCTGGTGGTTATTGTCATCGCAGTTCTTTGCCTCAGGTGAGAGCTCTGGGCACCTGGAGGCCCTGTGAAACCTGCCCTCTTGCTCCGGGGCAAGCCTCCTTGGCTGCCTCATGGCCCATTTCCACTTGGAATCTTTTCTCATCCCTGCTCCTCTCTTCCCATCCTGTCCTCTGGGCACATATATATATGTGACTCGGTTTACCTTTTATTCCCATTGGCTATAGGAAGCAGAGCGGTGGGAGAGAAGCTGAATACTCAGATAAACATGGACAGTATCTCATTGGCCACGGTAAGTAGGCCTATCCTGAAGAAAACAGGGCTGGGGCAAGGCTGTGAGCCAAGACCTAGGGCGTCTGAGTGCAAGAAGTTACTTGTCTAATGGGCCCCACATGATTCCTCAGGTACTAAGGTCTACATTGATCCCTTCACTTATGAAGACCCTAATGAAGCTGTGAGGGAATTTGCAAAAGAGATCGATGTCTCCTATGTCAAGATTGAGGAGGTGATTGGTGCAGGTGAGAGGAAAGATGAAGCGCCCAGGAAGGAAATGGGGTGGGGAGGGAAGGCAGGGCCAGCCTGGAGAGCTGACCCCTGGCACCCTTCCTACAGGTGAGTTTGGGGAAGTGTGCCGGGGGCGACTTAAGGCCCCGGGGAAGAAGGAGAGCTGCGTGGCCATCAAGACCCTGAAGGGTGGTTACACAGAGCGGCAGCGGCGGGAGTTCCTGAGCGAGGCCTCCATCATGGGCCAGTTCGAGCACCCCAACATCATCCGTCTGGAGGGCGTGGTTACCAACAGCATGCCAGTCATGATTCTTACTGAGTTTATGGAGAACGGAGCCCTGGACTCCTTCCTGCGGGTGAGCCCCCTGTCTCGAGCCTCCCGAGTCTACCTGTGCTGCCCCAAAGCAGCCAGGGAGCTCAGAACCCAGGGCAGATGGTGGGTTCCACATCCCTCCTCTTTCGCCCATCATCCCCCCTTTAGGAAAGGTTGAGTTCTGGGACTGGCCCTTCCCGAGGCCTTGGGGGGAACTGGCCTCTCTGTGGGGCAGCTGACCCTGAGCTGTGAGGGGTCATCATTCATCCTTTTGACAAATATGTTCTGAGCACTTCCTTGTGCACCAGCCATTGTCCTCGGCCCTGGGAATAAAGCCATGAATATCTCTGCTCTTGGGGAAGTGCAATGGGGAAGACAGAAAATTAACAAGTGAACAAGCTTTTATAAAAAGTAATCAAGTAGTTTCAGATGTGAAAACAATTAAGAACATGGAAAAGTGGCTGGAGATGAGGGGCAAGAGTTATTTTTGTCACTTGAACAGATTTTACTGAATTTTATTATTTTGTTAACTTTACGTTGTTTTAAAAAAGGAATCAAAACGTTTTCCTACATAGCAAAGTAACATTACATCTAGCCCTGGCTGGTGTGGCTCAGTCGGTTGGAGAGTCATCCTGTGAACAGAAAAGTGGCAGGTTTGATTCCTAGTCAGGGCACATGGCCATGTTGTGGGTTCAGTCCCTGGTTGGGTCTCATAAGGGAGGCAGCCGATTAATGTCTCTCACATCAATGCTTTTCTCTTTCCCTCTCCCAGTCCTTCTCCCTTCCTCTCTCTCTAAAATCAATAAAACTATCCTTGATGAGGATTTTAAAAAATAATAACATTACATTTAATCAGATTACAATTTCCTGGTATCTTCTAATACTCAGTTGATATCCACATTTCCCCAGTTGTTTCCAAAATGTCCCTTATTCAAACCACCATGCAGTTCAGGAGCAAGCATTATACCTGATGGTTCTCATTTTTTTAATATATATATTTTATTGATTTTTTTACAGAGAGGAAGGGAGAGGGATAGAGAGTTAGAATCATGGATGAGAGAGAAACATCGATCAGCTGCCTCCTGCACACTCCCCACAGGGGGTGAGCCTGCAACCAAGGCACATGCCCTTGACTGGAATCGAACCTGGGACCCTTGAGTCCACAGGCTGACATTCTATCCACTGAGCCAAACCAACTAAGGCGGTTCTCATTTTTGAGCATGACATGCTGAAGAACTGGGCTACTTGTCCCCTTGAATGTCTCACCTTGTGGATTTATCAGATTCTCCCCTGTGGGGTCATTTGGTTTGTTTATCTATATTTCCTGTAAGAGAAGCTTTGTCTAATGTTTTGATATATTCAAAAGTAAACATTGGTGGCCAGCCTACATTGGGGGTGCTGTGAATTTCACATGGCACCCCATCAGGAGTCACGAGCCACCTGGCTCCCCCATGAGTGATCATGGCCTGACCCTCCCTTGTTTGACACAGGAGTCTATTCCCTTGGTACCCGACAGAGATCCTGTTGTAGGGAGGGGAAGAGGGTCTATTTTAGAAAAGATGACATTTGGGTAAATGGGAGAGTCATCCTTGAGAAGATGGGGGAAGAATCATGTTGGGAGCAGAGAATAGAGACCAGAGTGGTCAACAAGAAGCAGAAAGGCAGGTGAGACTGAGCAGAGGAACCTTGGTGGGTCTTGATGTAGGTGGTGGCCCTGCCATATGGGCCTCTTGGCCTTGGTCAGGAGTTTGGATCTGATTAAAAGTTCAAGGGCAAGTCTTTGGAGAGGTTTCGGTAGGAGATCCCTTTGGTGAGTGCTGGGGAGCAAGGGTAGAAGGAAGCCAAGAACCAGTGGGGAGACTTGTAGTCATTCAGGCCATGAGGGTTGGCTCAGGGTGCAGAGAAGAAGTTAGATTTGGGGTCTGTTTTGGAAGCAGGGCCCACAGAACTTGCTGATGGATTGTAAGTGGTGTGTGAGGGGTGGGGGGGAGGGGAGGAAGAAATCATGGAGGTACCGAGGTCTATACTCTGAGCATCTGACAGGTGGTATTTCCATGAACAGATCCGAGGCCTGGGGTGTATTCAGGCTTGGAGGCTTGATTCAGAATTCTGTTTTGGACTCTTGTGTCCCTGGCCCTGCAGGGCTGCCGAGGGTCCCCTGCATGTTAGCTGAACCCAGGAGATGGGATTAGTTAACCATTTCTGATTACTTGGTTTACCTGGTGAGAGCAAGCTAAGGTCAAGGACAGTGTTTAGACCTTGGTTTTGATGCTGTGGTTGCTGATGGTACCTCGATTCCTCGCTGTTCTCTTGATACTACACACAGTCCAAGAAGGCTGAGCTAGATTTTGGCTCACAAGAGCATGTGGTAGCTCACAGCACACTCTTGTCAGAACTCTGTTGCCCTTAAATAAAAAGCATTTGTTGAATATGTCCTGGGTATAAAGCACTGTACTAGATTAAAAGGAAGAAAAATTTTAAATCTCTCCTTACAATCTAATTAAGAGAGCGAATGTATATATTTGAAACAGGAGCAGTTATAAGCATTGTGTTATGATAGTGTAGTAAGAGCTCAGAGAACTTGGGGTAAGAGAAAGGAGGAGGGCTTACCTGGGAATTCTTCAGGCCTGTTCTACAGGTGAACACGAGATGGATCTGAGGTGCCAAATATGGTTTAGAATGTGGAAGGCAGGGAGAATGGAGAGTGAGCTGTCCTAATCATGCCCCTCTCTCTTGCTTGGTCTCCAGCTGAACGATGGACAATTCACTGTCATCCAACTGGTGGGCATGTTACGGGGCATTGCCTCAGGCATGCGGTACCTTGCTGAGATGAGCTACGTCCACCGTGACCTGGCTGCCCGAAACATCCTGGTCAACAGCAACCTTGTCTGCAAGGTTTCAGACTTTGGCCTTTCCCGATTCCTGGAGGAGAACTCTTCTGACCCCACCTACACGAGCTCTCTGGTGAGGCTGAGGGCCTGACATAGGAACTAGGTTGTTAGGGCAGGAAAAGGTGGGAGACTAGAGGGTTGGGACAGCTCTGATCTAGGGACAAGATGAAGGAGCAGACCACAGGGGTGGGGGATCCGCTGATGGAATCTGACTTCTGGTTGTGTAGGGAAAGAATTGCGTTGGGGAGCAGGGTGTTTAGGTCTCAGGAAGAAAGGAGATCTGAGCAAGGGGAAAAGCAAAGACTGGGATCAGAGTGGTTGGGTCCCTCAGCTTATCTTTGCTTTCCTCATCTTTAGGGAGGAAAGATTCCCATCCGATGGACAGCCCCCGAAGCCATTGCCTTCCGGAAGTTCACATCTGCCAGTGATGCCTGGAGTTATGGGATTGTGATGTGGGAGGTCATGTCTTTTGGGGAGCGGCCATACTGGGATATGAGCAATCAGGATGTAAGTGTCCCATGATCCTCCTATGTTTTCTTGAATGTTCTCACCAGGGATGGGGGTGGGGGTGGGGTTCCCAGAGAGCTCATCACCTGGTTCCTTGAGATAATGAGAGGAGCACAAAGAAGAGTTGATCTTTGTACCCAAGAGCATGTTTGGTCACATGACCCAGGATGAAGGGCACGGTTGGGAAGCTGCACAGTTGGGAAGTCTGAATCACAGCCCAAGAGTGGCTAGGGCTTTGAGTCAGGGCCAGCCTCAGCCTCAGCCAGGAGGACCCCTAGATTTGCCGTCCGGAGGGCTGTTGCACCCATCCAAGCATCTGCTAAGTCACCATTTCCTTGGGTCCTTGGCATCCTCGTTCTCCCTGGACATCCTCACCAGTTCTTCTGTCATTCTAGGTGATCAATGCCATTGAACAGGACTACCGGCTACCCCCTCCCCCGGAATGCCCCACCTCCCTGCACCAGCTCATGCTGGACTGTTGGCAGAAGGACCGGAATGCACGACCCCGCTTCCCCCAGGTGGTCAGTGCCCTCGACAAGATGATTCGGAACCCTGCCAGCCTTAAAATCGTGGCCAGGGAGAATGGCGGGTGAGGACTCCTAAGAATGGGCCCTGCTTGCTGCACTCTGCCACCACTCCCCGCCTAAAACCTCTCAAAAAGTGTGTTCCTTTGTCGGTATATGGGATTGTCCCTGTCTGCCTCTCCAAGGCTGAGCTCAATGTCGTTGACATCCTGACCCAGTGCATCTCCCCATCCTTGCCTTCCAGGGCCTCACACCCACTTCTGGATCAGCGGCAGCCTCACTACTCAGCTTTTGGCTCTGTGGGTGAGTGGCTTCGAGCCATCAAAATGGGAAGATATGAAGAAAGTTTTGCAGCCGCTGGGTTTGGCTCCTTCGAGCTGGTCAGCCAGATTTCCGCTGAGTAAGTCATGGCAGGAGCTGGAGGTGGGGAGTAGAGCCAAGCCAGAGGGGCACCGGGCGACCAGAATCCAGCCCACTGGTTCATCAGGGGCCTTTGGGGTCAGCTCCTGGTGCCAGCTTTCCTAGAGCTCTCCAAAGCAGTGACAGCTGCTGGGTCTGAAAGCCCAGGGAATCTTCCGGGCCAGCTGTGCCTGCCTCGCCCTCTCGCGCCATTTCAGCCCTCGGTCATTTTGCTCCCGCCTGGCCATCTGTATCTATCTTTGTGCCTCTATCTACGTTCCAGACCCTGATCTCACATTAACAACGTGTCAACTTCGGATGCTTTCCCACCCATAAAAGGAGAAGGTTGGACTAGGTTTTGGAGAGCCTATCCAGCTTTCATGTCAAATGGTTTTATTACTTTAACACTTCCCCAATACTATTTTTTCCTTAGTTGGCCCTCTTTGATACTTCTCTTTCTGCCTTCCCACTTCTCTCCTAAGGACTCTTCTGGCCCTAAATCTGACCCTAAATCTGAATAACAGAAATAGGAGAAACAGAAATCTGGAACCAGAGGGTCCTGGAGGCCCCCTCCCTCGCGGGGCAGGTCACAGACCAGTCTGCCCCACTGGGGCTGGGCACTCTCCTCACAAACTTGTTCCGGCCTCTCCTTGACATGGGTTCTAGCTCTCCATTTCCCGCCTCTTCTTTTTTCCCTTATCTCAGTCTCCAGGCCTCAGGATGGAGGGGGGGAGGCAGTTTGTTTTCCCCCTTCCCTTCCTCTCCACCCAGTCCTTCCTCTCTGGCCTTTTCCTTCTGACGGCTCCTTTCTCCTCTAAAGCAATCTGTGCATCCCCTTCCCCCATTTTTGTGGGCCTTTCTTTCTTTCTCTTATTCTCTGCCTTAATCCTTGCTGGAGCTTCCAAACAGGCAGATCCCGCCTTTAGACCCGGTCCTGTTGGCTGGGGGCCTGCTGGATACTTAAGTCCAGTCCCCTACTAGGGCTGTGCAGGTCTGCAGTCTAGCTCCTAAATCCTCCCAAAGAAACTGCCCTGCCCGACAATTATTCATGTGTGACCCTTCCCCTCCCTCCCACCTCCACCGTTTACCCCTCCTCCACCCCCACCCCCACCCCAGTCTCCCGCTGGCCTTCCTGATTGGCTTGCGATTCGGAGGCAGTGACCAGGTTTCTGGAGCTAAGCTAGGAGAGTGGTCCCAGCAGCCTCATGGCCTCATCTAGCTCTCTTCTTCCTCAGGGACCTGCTCCGAATAGGAGTCACTCTGGCGGGACACCAGAAGAAAATCCTGGCCAGTGTCCAGCACATGAAGTCCCAGGCCAAACCTGGAGCCCCAGGGGGGTCGGGAGCACCAGCCCCCCAGTACTGACCTGCACCTCTTCCCCTGGCCCCACAGCTCTGGAATTCCCATGCTGGGGACACCGCTCCCCTTCTTTTGGGGGCAGAGTCAGGTGGGGACTCAAGAGGTCCCCATCCCTGCACCCCATTGGATTGCACTTTGAACCTATGGGGGTGGGGAGCTGGCAATTTGGAGAGACAGGATTTGGGGATTCTGCCATATGGGAGTGTAGAAGTCACGTTCCCGGAGGGTGGGTGTGCCCCCACGTGGGTGTGACCAGAGGGAAAGGAAGTGCCCGTAATCTGCCAACTCCCAGGGGTGGCTGTATGCAGTCCCTGCAGCTTCCCTTTGATCCCCAATTAGGGCCCCGGGTGCCCCTCCTTGAAGGGCCGCAGACCCTGTAGACCAAAGAGAAGAGGGTGACAACCTTTAAGCTCGGGAGTGGAGCACCATAGTGGGAAGCGGGAAGGGTGTTGAGGCCCAGTGACAAAATCATTGGACTCCGATGTCCCAACCTTGCTGCTGTCTCCACCGAACTCAGTTTTCCCTTGTAAATGCCCCTCCCCCATCTGCCGCCTTCATATTGAAGGTTTTTGAGTTTTAACTTTCGTTTTTGGTCTTATTTTTTTCTTCTCTCTTTTTCTGTTTTTTTTTTTTTTTTTTTGGTTGTTTTTTTTTTTACTGTCCTTGTCATAACTTTTTGTGTCGGAAGGGACCTGTTTCGTTATCACCTCCTTTGCCCAAGTTGAAACAGGAACCCATGATTGTGTCTATTTTCAGAGCAGTGCCTTGGTCATGCCACAGCCCCTAGATAGTTCCCTGCCCCGCCAAGTATCCCCAAATTGTGTCCATGAGGATGTGTGGGGGGCAATGTGGAAGTAGAAACCAGAGACAGACACTGGTGCTTGGAGGGGTTCTTAAATTATATTTAAAACAGTTTTTTTTTTTTTTTTTTTGTATAAATAAAAGAAAATGGGAAGTTCCCAGCCCCAGGGTATGTTTGAGGTGGTGGGGTGGGGGCAGTGGGAGATGAGTCATTGGCAGCTGCTTCTAACGGCTCTGGATGGCTCTGCCAAGAGCCTGGGGCACCTCCGGGGTGGGGCTGGCCCCCCTCCCTTGCCCTGGTTCCCTAGCCCTGGAAGGGTGCTTGTTTGAGGCAAAGAGGCCTGAGCTCATAGTTCTGCTCTATAGCCCCTAAAGTGGGGGGAGAATCCACTGGGATGGGGGTCCAGTCAGATGGAGACAGATGTAGACCAGATGTTGACAACGGGTTGGTTGAAAGACATAGGGGGAAAGTGTCTGCATTGGCCGTGGGGGAGGTGCAGAGAGCTGGAGTGGAGGATGCAGGCCCCCACGTGTGTACACATAACACAGATGCTGGGCTGGATCAGGAGGACAATTCCCCCTTTCAAGATGCTGCCCAGGCAGGTTCTCCCAGCCTCTTTGGGAAGGGAGGGGGAAAGTACTTGGGTGTCTTCCCCCACTTCTCCCTCCCAAACAGAAGGATGAAGATGGGGTCAATCCCCATTGCTTTTCTCTGCCATCTTTTGTTTCTTTCTTCCCAGCCTGCCCGCCCTCAGGGACACCTGCAAAGGCAGGCCTAGACTAGGGCAGCTTTGTTAAAATGGCACAGCTGTTATTTCTGCATCTCAGCTGCCCCCCCCCCCATGTGGTGTTGGGGTCAGTGCAGGATCCTAAATCATAGCTTCTGCTTCTCCCAGCCCAGGGAGCCTCAGGCAAGTGATCCCATCTCAATTATCTGGAATTCTCTGTCTCATCTGATGAGATATTGCCCATATTATACCTCCAAGAGAGGGAGGGACTCAGTCCTGCCAAGGACAGGGCTCTGGATCCTGGAGGAGGAGGTCTATCTGTAGAATGCCGGCTCAAGCCACCCCTTCCCCTGATAACCAGACACTTGGCTGAGAAGGTGACCTGAGCTGGGGAGGGGTGCGGGGGGGAGGGGGGGGAGGGAGATCAAAGAAGCAGGGCACAGATGAAGAACAGAGGCAAAGGGTTAAAGACTGGTGGCGGTCCGTGCAGGTACACAGCAGGAAGCCCCGTGGCACCCAGATTAAAGCAAGGCCAGCCCAGTGCCAGAATTCCTGAGCCGGCCTACCACACCCCACCGAGTGAGCTGCTTCCTCCAGCAAAGGTTCAGGGTGGTCTGGCCATGGGCACTCCTTCCTCCCTGGAGCCCTATCCCCAACCACATTAGGTTTTGCTTCCTAAAAGGAAGGTGGCTGCAAGGTCAGTGACCTCAGAGGATAAGCCCAGAGAAAGGATACCTTTCTAGAACCCAGTGTCCTGCCTGATTTGGTGTCCCAAACCCAAGCCACTGACGCTTGGGGTCCTACATCCTGATCCCTCCACCCCCTCTCCCACACAAGGACCTACCTGGTAAGAGGCACAAGGCAGGGGTGGGGTCAAAATGTTTTCCCTTTGACCTCAGGCTAAGTGTGGGGGTGTTGTCTCCTACTAAGATGGAACTTAATACTCCTCAGCAAGAGGCCCCAAGTCCCACTCTCTGTTGCCATAGTAACCCTTAGGTCCTTTTGGGAAATGTATGTGTGCATATGGTGGGGGTCTCCTCAGAGGCCTTTTCACCCTTTTAAAATAAAACACACTTCCCATTCTTAGCCTCTGCCCACAAGTCATCGCATCATTAGGAACGTCCAACTCAGGACCACGTCACTACCCTGGTGGGGAAGCTCAGGGGTCAGGTCCTCTGAGAACGAGGATTTCTAGGGGGAAAACAGGACGAATGCAGCCTTTTCTCCTGTATCCCAGAAGCCAGAGGGCTGACTGCCCATCCATATGTGGCTTTGCTTAAGGAACAGACCTCACCTCAGACATCCCCTCTCTGGACATTTTATGGGGCACAGCCTGATGCCCCCACATACCTCTCCCTCTAAAGACCAATCTCACAGACCCTTCTTCCACCATGATTATATGGAAGTCCACATCGCAAAACAAATACTTTTATTTATCTCTTCCTTTTTCAGGGCAACTCAAACTAAGTGACTTTGAAGGCAGGTTCTGGAACAAAATCTGGGGGGAAAGGAAAAGCCTGTGTTAGAGTCTGCCTCGCTCCCAGTTCTGGGCGGAGGGGCTGGTTCTCACCTGTGTCTGCCAGCCTGTCTCTGTTCTGGCTCTGCATTTTCTCTCTAGGGGTCGGCGGGGAACAGAGAGGATCAGTGCCCACTCCCCATGTCCACTCACCCCCCCAGCTGCCCCTCCTTATCCCCTCTCCCAGAACTCACCTCCTCCTCCTCTTGGAAACACATTCTCTGACTACCACCAGCACTATGGCCACCACGGGCACCAGTATTCCCAACAGGATGGCCACAAAGTTGGACACTTCTGGAATGGGATAGGAAGGGGTGGAGGAGGAGACACTTGCTTTTGGTCTTACCTTGTCATCCTGAAGGTCCTGCATCCCCCTAAATCCCTGGTTGTGACTGGTAACTCCTCTAGGGGGCTGTTGCCCCAGGGGCTCCAAGTCCGCAGTGCCACCCCCTCCCCTAGGAACTCTGTTTCTGGGCACATAACTCCCATGTGCCTTTTAGGGGGGTGTTCATCCAGATGGTCCCTGGAGTCCAGGGCAGCATTCACACCAGCACTTCCCGAAGAAGAATCCTAGAATCACTTCCATCGGTCACCTGGGAGCTTGTTAAAATGTAGATTTCTGGACCCACTCCAAGCCTACCAAATCCGACTCACCCCGAGGCTCTGGAGGTGAGTGTCGGAATAAATGTGTTAAATAAGCCAACCCTCCCAGCCCTGCCCCCTTCACAATCTTAAGTAAGACAAAGTTGGAGAGTCACTGGCCCAGAGGCTCAAGGGAATTGTAGTTTTGGAGGGGAAACAACAATAAAAGGTCTTGGAGAGGCCTGGAGTAATACCAGAGGGGAAGTAACAGTGGGGGTGAGGCATATAGACCTCAGAAGAGAGCTGGGGTTCAGAGAGGTTCCCCAGGGACTCAGATTCTTTGAGAACCCTGTCTTGTTAATCTCTAGGGATCATATTGTAATATTATAGTCTCTATAATATAGATTATATTAATACTATATTACCTATCTGTTATATGTCTGTAATATCTATCAGATGTGAACATTATATACATGGAATATTGGCAGTTGCTGGTGGGGCAGGGACCGTGAGGATCCAGGGCCAGAGGTGAAATTCTTACCTGGCTTTTCGGGGAGTGCGGCGTCCCGAAGCTCCGTGCAGAGGTCTCCTCCATAACCAAGTCCGCACTCACAGGTGAAGTGGGCGCCCTGCTCCTGACAGTGCCCGTCATTCTGACAGGGGTTCCGCAGACACGGGCTGTCTACAAGGGTGAAGGGGGTTGCAGGGTGTGGTTGTGGGAGGACACCCACAGCCCAGGAGAGGGAGTAAAGCAGCAGCGTCCATTCCTGTCTCTGCACTTACTAGCCCTGGCTCTAGGGAAATTGTTCACCTCGGAAGTCCTTGTTTATTTAACCTGTAAAATGGGACGATCATGCTTAGTACTAAGCGCTGAGTAAGGCCTAAAGGAGATCATGGAAAGCTGATGCTAAGTGCTTGGCAGAAGGCAGATGCTCAGGACACATCAGGTCCTTACTTTTGCCCCTCTTGACAAAGGAAGGGGCTGAGCGAGAAGGTGTGGAACTAAATGGCACAAACTTCCTGGCATTGATGGGGAGGAGTCCCATCAGTCCTCAGTCCAGGGATGCCTGAGGTATGGAGGCAGCCGAAAGCCAAGGGTGATCTAGGCTCACCTCGGAAGCAGCCACGAGTGAGGTTCCCCAGGGTGCAGATTTCCCCATCGCTGCAGCTGAGCGGTTCACACAGCAGGCGCTCTGAGCTGACACAGGTGCAGCGCTGAGAGCAATCCTCAGTCACAAAGCTGTCACCCTGCTGCAGAGGGAAGAAGGGCTGGGAGGAGGAGGCCCTAGTTCCCTGCCTCCACCCCTCCACCCCCCAGGGCCTCCCACACACCCCTGACCTGGTAGTAAATGCCATTGTTGGTGCAACCACAGAGGGCCAAGGGGAGGCTCTGGGCACCACTGTAGACGTAGCCTGGGAGGCTGGCACAGCCTTCTACACAGGGGCCCTCACAGTCCCTGGGAGCTGCCAGGTTGGCACAAGAGGCAGGGCAGGGTGTCATACAGCTCTGATAGATGGTATTAGCTGGGCACGCCAAGGCTGAAGGGACAGAGTCACAGTCAGAGAATGGCCAGCTGGGGTCGGCCCAACAGGTGTAGGGAGTGTGGGACTGGAGGGGGAAACGAGGTCTCCAAAACTGGAGCATTGTTCCAACTCGGCCAACTAGGTATAGGCAAGAAGGTATAGGCAAGGAAGCCAGAGAGTGGGCCGGCTCTGAGTGTCGCTGTGACATTAAAGCACATGAAGGGAATGGAGGAGAAAAGGTGGGCATTGGTGAGAAGGAGCAAGATCAGTGACAGATGGGGCTGAAGCTTCCCTGGCAGAGGCAGAGAGAGCTTAGGTTGGGAGGATGCTGGCATGGTGAGCATTGAGTGATGGGGCACCCATAGGGGAAGCTCCAGGTAGGAGCAATGGTGGTGGCACAGAGCTGAACAGAAGTAGAAATGGCTGAAAGGGTCAGGTCAGTGCCTCACCGCAGTGAGTGTGGTCCCGCCAGCTGACCAGGGTGGCACCTGCCTCCTGGCAGATGATGGCATAGGCGCTGAGAACCTGGCAACGCAGCTCCTCCTGCTCTTCAGGGTTCCGGGTGACACACAGATCAAACAGACAGTGCCTAGGGGAGCCGAGGGGACAGTGAAGGCTGTCAGAGAGGGGAAGGGGGCAACAACACCTAGCCCTGCAGAATAAGCTTGGAAGCCCCAGCAGAAAGACATCAGCCAGTGTGTGTGTGTGTGTGTGTGTGTGTAGGGGGCTGGTCACAAGGTATGGAGGCCACAGAGAAGTGAGTCAAACAGCAAAAGTCAGAGACAGGCAGCAGGACCCAGAGAAAGGCAATTCCCAGTGTCCTGGGCTCCTGACTCACTCCTGGAAGGGCTCCGGGGCCACAGTTTGGTGACAAGCGGCAAAGGGGCCCTGGGGGTCCACCAACACCCTGCAGGTCTGGGTGCTATTGATGAGCTCCAGCTGCTCTGGGCTGCATTCTGACACATTGAAGCCTGCCTTCTCTTCTCCCTCCTCCTCCTCTTGGATAGACCTGGGGCAGAGACAGCCAAGGACCAGGGGAGGCTCACAGAAGCCCACGAACTTAGGAAGAACTGAGGGAGGACATGGGCACAGGTGCCCCTCCATCCCCAGGATTAGGAGAATCAGGCAAGTGTGTCCGGGCACTCGCCTGCGGGTTTCCTCTGCTGCTGAGAATGTGGGGTGAGCAGGGTGTGGACAGAAGTTGGGCTGTTGCTCCTGCCCTGGAGCCTGGGCCTCCCTGCCCCGAGCCCTGACCCTCTCACCTGGAGAAGCGGGGCAGGCCTCCCTTGGTCTTCACCTCCCAACTGTTGCCGAAATTGTTGAGGTTCTGGGTGAGGCCACCGTTGGGCAGCATAAATTCATTGTTCTGGTTCTTGTCAAAGTTCCCGCACAGGCCACACACAAGCCCCTGGTACGTGCTGGGCAGGGAGATCACTGCAGAAGGAAGGGGCATCCAAGACTCCCCACCTCTGCTTTCCCACCCTCCTGGGGCCTCCATTGGAGCTCAGGGCCCCACTCCCAGGCTGGACATGCTCCACATGGCTCCCCAGGAATGTGGTGCCCCTGGCTGTGGAGGGACGCAACAAAATGCATACGCCCCTCAGCCAGTTCTTCCTGCAGGAAGTCATTGTGATGACTTCACCATGCTCTGAGAGTGGTGGGGTCGGCCCAACAGGTGTGGGGAGTGTGGGACTGGAGGGGGAAATGAGGTCTCCAAAAATGGAGCATTGTGCCAAAAATGGAGCATTGTGCCAACTCGGCCAAGAAGGTATAGGCAAGGAAGCCAGAGAGTGGGCCATCTCTGAGTGTTGCTATGACGTTAAAGCACATGAAGGGAATGGAGGAGAAAAAGTGGGCATTCATTGGTGAGAAGGAGCAAGATCGGTGACAGGTGGGGCTGAAGCTAGGTGCACTGGATTTTTCTCCTCTCTCACCATGCTGGGTCTGTCTAAGAGGTGGTTCCTCCCTCGCTCCCATCCCAGAAACATCCTCAGGTACCTGCATTGTTCTTCCCATCAAAGCTGACAGTCAACTCAAAATCAGTGATCAGATACAGCCGGTGGCTCCGAATGGCAACCTCCAGTTGCTTGTTGGGGTTGTAGGGGATGTCCATCTTCTGGTCGTTGACCTGGAGAGGGGAGCCGGGAGCCGGGGGAGCCCTGACTCAACCTGCCCCTCTGCAGCTGTGGCTCTGCCTCTCTGGGGCACTTTCCACGGAATGAGACACACCAGTAGGCTTCGCTGTCTGCGTGGCAAAGGCCTCCCAGAGATCTGTTGCCTCTGCAGCCCCAGCCGCTTTCTTGCAAAACATTAGCAGAGTGGATGGCCCTGGAAGTTCCTCAGGAGGCTCCACCTTCTCATTACAGGCTGTCTCTTTCTCTCTCATTCCGTCTCTCTAGCCTTTTGCTTAATCACATGCCCTCCACTGCCTCTCCCCATGAGCTGAGGATGACACTGACTCCCAGTTCTATAATCAGGCAGCTGCCGTCAGAAACTTCCCAGGGAACAGAGTCCAGGCTACACCTGCCCCAGGTGGCCTCCCACAGCCCAGGTGGCCTCCCCAGAACCTCCTGGTCTGGCCCGCCTCTTACCACAAGCTGCAGGTCAGCCTGGAGCTGGACTGTGTAGCCGTAGACTATCACAATGACTTCCTGCAGGAAGATCTGGCCGAGGGGCATTTGCATTTTGTTGCGTCCTTCCACAACCAGAGGCACCACATTCCTGGGGAGTGTGTCCAGGGTCTTGACAAGAATGTAGGTCATGCGGCCCTGGAAGTGGTAGCTAACACCATCAAATGTGCGGTAATGGGGGTCTCCAAAAATTGAGCAACGTTCCAACTCTGCCAAGAAGGGCCAACACTGAGAAGGCACCCTGCCCAGATATAACAGCCCCCAGAATCCTGCCCTGGTCTCTTGTCGCCCCCTTAACCCTGAGCCCCCTTAATACTTAAGCTGAAACTTTCCCCTCTCTCAGTCCCATTTAAAACCCAAGAGCATTTCGTCCAGTTCCCTCTTTTTGCCCATACAGAAGTGAATCCCATAGAGGGTCATGCCTCGCAGGGAGCCACAGAGAACCCAGGCCCACCCCATGCCTGAGGTTGGCTTTCTCTCTGCAGAGCTTTGCAGCCCCTCTCTGCCTCCCATATGCCTCCCTTACTGTGGGGAATGCATGTGCTGCTGCCGTTGGAGTTGGACTGGCAGTAAGAGTCAGAAAGGCAGGTGAAGGGGTGGCACTGAATGGTTCCTGCTCTGCAGGTGCAGTTCTGGTTGCAGTCACTGGAAAGCCAGGTTTTCCCTGTCTGTGGAAGCCATAGGAAGAGCAAGGGAATGAGGCGGGAAGGCCATTTCTCCTTCCTTCACCCCTTCAGCCCAAGTCCATAGTCTAAGTGGCTTAATTGGCGCAGGCTAGAGGCAGTTATGGAGCCATCCACACACTTATGTCTCTGTACTACTCCCTAGAGGCATAGTGCTTAGTGTCTTACATATGTTGTTCAGGAATTGACTACTGGACCCATCCTACAGATAAGGAAACTGAGGTAACACAGTCCCCTGAGTGGTACCATTAGGATTCAAACCAAGGCCATGCTCCTCCAATACACTGTGTTGTATCCCAAGTTTTGGATTCCTCAGATCAAAACCACACCCCCCAGCCCAGGCCTGGCTGGAGACCACTCTGCCCTGTTGCCCCAGGTAGGGCCAACCACGCAGACACGGCACCCCAGGCTGATAGAGGCTGAGGAAAGGAGAGAGTACCATCCTCAAGGTGTGTTGTTCCCACCCCAACCACCTTCCCCACTCACGGGGAGGGTGCGGCCTTGGGCATCCCTGCAGCCGCACTGAGTTCTGGGCACACACTGTTGCTCACTGAGCACGTAGCCAGACTGACAAATGCAGCCCTCCTCGCAGGTGGAGGGGACTTTGGTGTCATCACACTGGCCTTCCAGGTCCCAGCAGGAGGGTGAGCAGGAGGGAACGCAGGACGTGTAGGTGCTGTGGGTGGGGCATTCCAGAGCTAAGGGGGAAGCAAGGGGAGGGGTAAAGACTTGGTGATCGGTGGGCTATGGCCAGGCCCAGGGAAGGGAGGAAAAAGAATGGCTCTCCCAGTTCAGCATGGGAGACAAAAGATTGGAAACAACTGGAAAGTCCATTAATAGGAAGCTAGTTGAATAAATGATGATAAATGGATGACGATATAATAATGGCACATTACTCAGCTGCGAGACAAACTGGGACGTGGCTATCTGACATGGAAGAGGATAGCTGATAGAGTAGCATCGCCAAGTTAGATTGTCAAGTGAGAAAAATGAGATGCAAAATACTGTGTCTCAAAGGCTGTTTGTGAGAAAATAAGGAAAGTAAATTTGTATGTTTGTATGCGCAGAAAGACCTTTGGAAAAATACTAAGATGCTGCTAAGAGCAGGCTAGGCACTCCGCCCATGGGGTCAGGGTGGGAGGGAGACTTCACTAGGACTCTTAATACTTTTAAAGTTTTTGAATCATAGGACTGCATCGCATGCTAACAACACTTTAATCACTATTTTAAATTTTAAAAGTTTCAGGAATTAGATAGTAGTGATGGTTGCAGAATCTTGTGAACATTCAAAAATCCAGTGGACTGTATGCTTCCAAAGGAGTGAAGCCCGGCCAGTGTGCTCAGCGGTTGAGCACGTATCTATGAACCCGGAGGTCACGGGTTTGATTCCCAGTCAGGGCCCATGGCCAGGTTGCAGGCTCCATCCCCAATGTCCGGCATGGAGAAGGCAGCCGATCAATGATTTTCTCTCATCATGGATGTTTCTATCTCTCTCCCTCTCCCTTCCTCTCTAAAATCAATAAAAATATATTTTAAGAAAAGGAGTGAATATTATGGTGTGTGACTAATCTCTTTTTTTAAATGTTAAAGAAAAGAGCTCCAGAAGGACGCCTAGAAGTCTGCCAGGAGGGGAGAAGAACTTTCTAGGTGCAAGGAGCAGTGTGTATAAAGACAGGGAGGGTGCGGGAAAGCAGGGCTGTGGGGAATGCGGTCATGGGGTGCAGGTGATGGCAGATGCTCAGGACAGGGGTGAGTGAGGAGAGGCTGGGGCAGTGTGCATGATACCATACACCTCAGGCAGGAGCCTGGACTAATATTGCAGGCAACAGCCAAGCAGGGGAGTAGCACGATCACATTGGAAAGACAGTGTTAGTGAAGTAGATGAGAGGCAGCCCCCGCTGTCCTGGTAGGAGGGGGCTGGGCTAAGAGGTTATTGTCAACAGTGCTCCTCAGAGACAGTGAGGTCAGAAATGGGTCAGAAGTAATTGGAAAGGAGAACAGCTTTACGGGCTCCACAGATAGAAAGAGAGTTTGGGAACTATTTGGGATAACCATAGGGGACACTCACGGCAGAAAGTGCTGTTTCTCCAGATTGGGGGCTTGAGCCCCTGGGCCTGGCAGGCGGCCCCAAAGGCTTGCAGAGAGTCGCAGAGGGCATGGCTTAGGCCTCTAAAGTCACACAGGTTGTGCATACAGTCCAGCAGAAAGGGCGTGAGGGCCACGTGGGCAGCACACTTAGTCCAAGCCGGAGTCTGAAAGGCCACTTTGCAATGCTTCATGGCTCTCATGAGGTGAGATGGTTTGCAGTTTGCAGGCTGAGTCTCCTGATATCCTGCTTTGGTCTTCATCTGCTCATCTATTTGGTCATCTTTTGGGCAACTGGGAAGGGGAAGGGGTCATCATAGGGATAGCCACTGCCCCACCTCTGAAAATTATTTGATGCTCCCAAACAACCCCGGGGACACCTCTTGTTTTCATTGGGAAGCGGTTTGAGCTCTGGCCACCTTCCACGGAGCCCTGGGTCCCTCCCATGTTTTGAAGCCAAGAAAGGACTTGCATGTTTCTCCAAATAGGTTCCCAGAACCTAGAAGCCATTCCCAGTCAAATTGCACACATGAAGGAAGGGCTCCGTGCCCTCTGCCCCAGGCGTGTCACATTATCTAGCCTCCCAACTCGTGTCCCTATGAAAAGGCAGGAAGATATTGGGGACAATTACTTTGGGTTGGCCTCCTTATCTTGCCAACTATGCACAAAATCAATGTCATTCTGGGCTAGTTCGTCACTGGGCATCATTAATTCATCCTCTTCCTCGTCATTGAAGTTTCCACATATGCCACAGACCTGGGTGGGCAGAGGGGAGGCTCAGCCTGTGGGGTCAGGACAGGAAAGCACTTCGAATTTAGTACCCTGTGTCTACTCCAGAGAAAAAGGAGCACTTGTCATCCCTCTCCTGCTGTAGGCAGGGCCATCTTGGGTTTGGGCCCCGCCCCCCTCACTGTGGGGTGCTGACTCCCCTAGGACAAAAGTCAGGTGTTTTCCTCACCTTTCCATAATAGGCTCTAGGGATTTCAATCTCTAAGAACCCGTTGCCATCAAACTTGACTTCCAGCCCAATGTAAAGGCTGAGCACGGTGTAAGTGCCGCTGGCAGAGATCCTGACACCCCGAACCCGGTTGTTCGAAGGAAGGGTGACCTGTTTGCCATTGATCTGCAGAGGAGAGCAGGGCATGTGAGTAGGAGGAAGGACCAGAGAGCCCTCTCTTCAGAGCTTGCTTCCTTTGTCCCTGCCTGTGTCACCCAGCTCACCAGCACATGATGGTCCTTTTGTAGGGTGATCAGGGAATCAAAGATGCTAATATTGAGCTGGCGGAGGTAGAAAGCAGGGGATTGGCCTTCCCTCTCCTCATTCTCGCCACTGATCTTAAAGAAGGGCAGGTCCATGGTGAAGTGACATGTTTTCACCAGGACATAAGCACAGGTGCTCCTGATGGCATGATAATGGCCATCAAAGCTCACATAGTAGGACTTGTCTGCGATCCGGCACACTCCCATACCTGCAAGGGAGAGAGGTGGCTGAGGAGTGTCCAGCCTCAATCAAGAACAGGCATTCTCCTCACCTTCAAGGAAAGGATGTGAAGGCAAGGGGCCTTCAAAGGGAAGGAAGACAAAATAAAAGAATCAAGAAACAAGGGCTAGGCTGGTGTGAGCTTAGGGGTAGGACGGAAATTATTCTGCCAGGGAGAGACTTCTAATGCCCCGTCTAAGTCCACATCTGCTATGGAAGGACCATGAGTGGCTTCAAGGAGTCCTTCTCAGCAGACAGTGCAGTGGTATCATTTCCCACCAGAAGCTCTGTACAACAGGGCCATAAACCGGGGCCTACAGACGCCAGCGAGGAGAGTATAAGGGGAAATTGGGGAGCGCTTGTGTTGGTGGCTGGGGGAGGGGGGACTCTTGCATGCTCAGGGGCCTCGTACCTGAAGACCGGCAGCGTATCAGCCCGTGCAGGGCCCAGCACAGCTGTCCAGTCTTGCAGGAGGTGTCGAGACAGGAGATATTGTGGGTGGAGCAGGAGCAGAGCCTGGAGCAGGTAGTGTCTGTGTACCAGCTCTCCCCAACCTGTGGGATGTGGGCATGCACCAGAAACTTGGAAGACAGAAACAGACTGGCCCCCACACCCCGAGAACTCCCTGTGAGGCTGGCTTCACTCAGTGTTTATCTCCATCGCAACTCTCTCAGCGTTTTGGCTCTGGGCTTACTCCTCAGCCCCCAGAACTGGCCTGCCTTACTCCTTCTGCACCCAAACTTGCAGACTTGGAAGGGCAGGGCACCCCTTTTGTGTGGCCTCTCACCGGGTAGTAGGAACCCCGGGGGTCGGTGCAGCCACACTCGTTGAAGGGCACACAGGAGGCTCCACTCAGGACACGGTCTTTTTGGCACTCACAGCCCTCGGCACAGGGCAGCGCTGCTGGGCAGTCTTTCGGGGTGTTCAGGGTGCGGCAGGTGGCTGGGCAAGGGTTGGCACAGGGGCTGTAGCTGCTGCCAGAAGGGCACTTCAGAGCTAAGGAGAAACCAGTTAGGAAGGGCTGAGTGCCTTCCACTTCCCTGCCCTTGGGGCATCAATAATTCCTGGGAATGTGTATTAGACGAGTGGACAAATGAAATGGGGTCAACCCAGGTAATGGAATATGATTCAGCTTTAAAAAGAAGGGGATTCTGGCACATACTGCAACATGGATGAACCTTGAGTACATTATGCTAAGTGAAACAAGCCAGTCACAAAAGGACAAATACATGAGGTCCCTAGAGTGGTTAAATTCATAGAGACAGAGGATAACATGCTGGGTGCCCGGGATTATGGGGCAGGGGGGGGTTAAATTCATAGAGACAGAGGATAACATGCTGGGTGCCCGGGATT
>PVJC01006951.1:0-16547 GCA_004026665.1 Murina feae | reverse complement strand
CGCTGAGGACCAGGCTGTGAAGGGAAGAGCAGAGGAATAGAACGTAGGGAAAGGGGGAGAGGACAAGGCTGAGGCGCCGAGGACTCCTCCAGGCTGCAGGAGTAACGGTCAGGTCACTTACGGCAGAAGGTGCTGTTCCGCCAGACGGGGGGCCGGCCGGCCTGTGCACACTGGGATGCATAGGCCTGCAGGGAGCGGCACAGGGTCAGGGCGTCGCCCTTGGTCCCACACTGGCCATGCACACAACTGGCAAAGCTGAAGTCTGGGGCTACCACCTTGTGGCACTGGGAGAAGGGGCCTGGAGGATGAAACCACAGATGTGTGAGAGAAGAGCAGAAGCCTGGGAAGGGAAGCCAGTCAGCTGCTTGGGGCAAATTCGACATCCATTTCATCAAAGCCTGTATTTACTGAGAACCTACTTCCTGAGACGTAAAAGCTTACCCTTCAGGCTCCCAAGAAGGTGCACACTACCTCTGTACACTTCCTCCTGACTTGCTGTCTACTTCACGTCTCTCTTCCTGCCTCCCTGACCAGTCCCCCTCCTCTTTCTCTGGCCCTGAGGGAGGTAAAAAGAGCCCGCAGGGGATAAGGCTTACCCAGAGGGTTGATTAAGATATTACAGTTCTTATTCCAGGTGTCTGCCACTTCATTCTCCTGGCATCTGGGAGATTTGCCGCCCGCAAAGAAGCAGCTAACCCAAAAAAGGGGGGAAGGATAGGAATTTAGGGTTGGAGGAACTTTTCCCAAAACTGAAAAGTAGAGAGAAAAACAGGGACATGAATAAGAACAGGAGAAGAAAGTTGTGCCCTCAAATAGGAAGTTCAGAAGATACAGAAAGAAGGAAGACTTCTTCTCAGTATAGACTGCCCAAAGGTTCTCCAGAGAGACAGATCAGGAAGCACTGGAGAAATCAGCAGGCAGGGCCACAGGTGGTCTGAGCAACCTTCCATCAAACCCATTGTCGGAGAGAATGGGGACGCGAAGGACACCTGCAGGCTGCCTGCTGAGGCTCTTCCTCAAGTCCATCTCCCCTCTATTCCCAGCTCACCCAGATTCAGAGTATTCATTTGACTTCCACGCAACCCCCAGTTGGATGGAGTTGCCTGCAGGCTTTTCATCTGGTTTCAGATTGTCATCTAAGCTGTTGTTGTTGTAGTTTCCTGGAGGAGGGAGCAGTTAACAGAGGCCACAGACAAACCCTGCACCAGGACTGCCACTTTCCTTCCCCCATGAGGTCCTTCACTCTGCACTCCACAGACTAAGGTTAACTTTTTCTTCACCTTGAGCTTCCCTTAACACCCACCCTCATGCCCAATACCCTCCACCCGTGAAGCAGTGGACAAGCACTTGGGACACCTAATTCAGTGTCTGGCTAAGCAATGAATAGAACAGGCTTCTTCCTGTTGTCCTGGCTTAGCCTGCAGGTGCCCAAGGAACTCACCGCACAGCCCGCAGAGTCGGCCAGCATAGGTGGAGGGCACTGTCACTTTGACCAGGTGGTTCCCATCGTAGCGAACTTGAAGCCCCAAATCCGTGTAGAGGAAAATAAATGAGCCACTGTGCCGAATGCCTACTCGACCTTGTGCAGGCCATACAGGCAGGGTCACCCGGCGACCATTCAGCTACAAAGGCAGGGAGGACATGGTAAAGAAAGGCATTTGGAACACAAATAACACAGGACAGGACCAAGGTGGGAGCAGGCGGGGGGCAGAGGGTGTGTCTCAGGACCTGGGGCTGGATCAGCTGTGGGGAACTCCTAGGGGCTCTGGAAGCCAGATAGGCAGGTCTGCAGGCAAGGAGGGGCAGAGTAGAGATTCTGAGCAGACTGGTCGGTGTGGAGCCCAGGGAGGTAGGCAGAGGCACGTACCACAACCTTATAGCCTTTGATCAGCGAGATTCTGAGTTTGAAGACCTGTACGTGGACGGCGGTCACATGGGAGACCTCCACATTCCCACCTTGGAATTCATTGGTGGTGCTCACGACAAAGTAGTTGTCGAAGGACCTTGGCCTGCAAAGCTGGGTGAGGGTGTAGCTGCAGGTGCCCATGAAGTGGTGCAGGGCTCCATCGAATGTCAGGTAGTGGGGATCCCCTGAGACAGTGCAGGTAGCGGACCCTGGGAAGGACGAGATAGAGTTCAGAGGTGCACTAACCCTGAGGTTCCATCCTGGTGAGTCCACATTGGGGTGGTCCCCATATCTCACTGGGTGGTCAGCTTGGCTTAGAGAGGTCAAGAACGGGGACTAACCCAACCTCATTCTCTGGGTCCTTGAAGACACTGCTTGGTTCTGGGCAACTGCCTTCCAGCCCCGGGATATGCTCCAGCTCTTTGGAGAGCCTGCTTGAGGCTGCATAGGCAGCTCCTCTGCTCACCTTCCACCTGACTGCTCACCTGTGGCATGGCAGCCATAAATGCCATCCTGCTGACTGCAGAGCTCCTGATCCTCGCACCTCCAGAGCATACAGCGAATTTTGCCATTGCCCTCACAGATACAGAGCTCTCTGCAGTCTGGCGCAAACCAGTGCTGCCCTACCTGGGGAAAGAAAGGAAGGAAGGAAAAGAGGTTATTCCCAGGTCTGACTATTCAGTGCTATTCTGTGCCCACTGCTATTCAGACCATTGGCCTGCTCATTGACCTGCCCGAAGCTCCAGGATTAGTTGCAAAGGTCTGGCATTCACTCACCAAGCCAGTAATTCCATCATCTGCTTGTTCTTTCACTATTTCAACAGATATTTATGTGTGCAGGGTGCCAAGCATTAGGAATTTAGTAACAAAATGGACGGACGATGTCCTTGCCATAAGGCAACTCATGACTCAGTGGGGGCAGTAAACAAACTGATAGACCATGTACTCCAACACAATATGCACCCAAAGAAGACAAGCAGGGCATCCAGTGGGAGTTTCCTGCCTTCAAAACAGACAGTACGTGTTTGCTACAAGAGATTAGAAGGTGCTTTCTGACTTTGCCTACCAAGAAGACTTCAAGGAGGAGGCAGCATTTCAACAGGGCCTCAAGGGAGGTGAAGCATTCCAACAGGCATAGGTGGCTGGAGGCAGAGCAGGGTGAAAGGAGCTGAAAAGAAGGTGAAATTGAGAGGAAGGCAAGACGTAGAGAGAGTGCGTTCAGTGGGCCTGGAACGAGGGGCCAACGAGAAGAGATCCAAGTGGACCTCAGGTGGCTTTGACAGACATCAGTGTCATTTCCAGGTCTTGGGGTGAATGAAGGATAGACAAAGAATGAAGAGAGACGCGACATAGATGAGGATTTGACTCCAAATGCTGCCTCTGAGAAAAATGTGGAGACAGGGGCCCAGGAGGGAGCCGAAGTCCTTCAGCAGAGAAAGGGGCTTGGTAGGAGAGAAGAGTGTTTGGAAAAAGTTCAGGGAAGGCACAGATGCAAGAAAATGACTCAGGGACATGGAGGCAGGGAAGATGGGAGGGGAGAACAGCAGGGGTCTCAGGCTCTGCCAGCTAGTGTGAGCAGTAACTGATTCCATCCCTGTCTGTTTAAGACGTACTAGAGCTAAACAAGGGGAAAGGGCAAGGAGAACTAAGCCAGAATTCCCCTAATCCCAGCCCTGCAGGTCCTGTCACAGCCCCTTCTCTCTTGCTGTCACTTCAGATGCCTGAGGAGGGCTTTCTGGCTTCATGGCTAAGAGGCCCAGCCCCAGAGACTCACCTTGATGTAGCGGCCCATGGAGTCAAGGCACCCACATTGGGATCGGGGGATGCACTGGAGACCACTGAGGACAAAGCCAGGGTTGCACTCACAGCCCTCCACGCATCGGTCCTGGCAGGACATGCCAGAGAAATTGAAGTGGCAGGTCTCAGGGCACTGCTTGGCACATATGGTGTACTTGCTATTGGGTGGGCAGTCCAGAGCTGGTGGAAGGAGAAGCACAGGCGAGAAGGATATGAGGCCAGCCGAGGACAAGAGAAAGAAGGTCCGTATCTAGTTTGTAATCCAGAGTTCAGAAGGCCCACAACTAGAGCCTTCTGCCTACGTTGAGAAGAAGAGAGGAACTGGGAGCAGCTTGACTGAGGAGCTCAGTGAAAGAAGCACCGCCCCCGCCCCCGCTCCCTCCCCCCACCCCCCTCCCCTCTGCAAACTCACAGCAGAACTGGGGTCCTCTCCAGGGCTTCACCATGAAGCCAGCATCCTGGCAGGCCTCAGTTAAGGCTGCCATGTGGACACACAGCATCTGCTGCAGCCCCTGGTATTTACACATGTCAAACATGCAGTTGTTGAAGAAGAAAGAGGCCATGAGGTGAGGCAGACATGTCCTGCAGAGAGGCCAAGTCAGAGGGACCAAGGGGGCAGAGAGGGTAGAGCTTCTTGTCTTGGAGGACCCCCAACCCCCTCTCCCCCACACACACCCATCCTGCCCCCCTTCATACTCAAAGGCTCCATGGAAGATTAGGATCCGTCCACAGAACTCTGGCCCCAATAGAGTGTTCTGCAAGGTTGAGTTGCAAGATGGGGGATTTGCCTTGTTCTGGCACCTAGAAGAGACGCCCCCCCACCCACAAATGCCCTAAGAGCCAAAGTTTGCCTCCATTCGGCCCCTACTCCAGCCGTCTCCTGCTTCTCAGCAACTGCTAGTAGAGAACACTTGAATTATGATCCTAAAGATGGGAAACCTCGACTGGACAAGCAAGAGGGGGCCTGTTCACAACGGTCCGAAGAGCATTGGTGTAGGGTGAGCATGTTGGTAATGAGTTCATGGACTTGGCTGGGACAAAAGCGGGGTGTGCAGAAGAAGAGGAGAAAAGGGATGATGCCAGTCAGAGTGCTTGGTTCTTAAAGGGGGCAATGGAAGCTGCCGACAGAGACGGAGACGTCTTCACTCACTTCTTTTCCATATCGCCTGCTGCCAGCCAGCCCTTGACCAGCTCCTCGTTGCTATTTGTGATACTGTCGCTGTCATAGCGGCCACAGAAACGACAGAGTTTGCTAGAGTAGGTGCTGCAGGGGGCAGAGAGACATGGAAGCATTAATGGAAAGAGGAGGCCTTCATGTGAGGGGTCACAGCAGAGTGGGACGAGTGCGCATGTTGGTAACGAGATCATGGGCTTGGCTGGGACAGAAGTGGGGGTGTGCAGAAGGCGAAAGAGGGGGAAAAGGGTGGTTCCAGTCAGGGTGTTTGGTTCTTAAAAGGCACAAAGGAGCAGGAGGGCGGTGATAGAGATGGAGACGTCCTCACTCACTCCTCCTCTGTATCCTCTATTGTCTGCCAGCTTATGCCCAGTTCCTCCTCATCTTGTGCTGTCCTGCCATCAGGCATCTTGTTGTCGTTAGTACTGTCACCATCATAGTTGCCACAGAAACCACAGAGTTTGCCATAGTAGGTGCTGCGGGGGCAGGAGGCGGGGCGGCAGGGTGAGGAGGAGGTGTTAATGGAAGGAAGGAAGGGGCCTTAGTTATCTGAGGGACCACAGCAAAGTGGGATGAGTGAGATGGGCAGAGAAGAAAGAGGTGCAGACTCAGATCAAGGGTTCCATGCCAAGTGCCAGACACACAAGGACTCACAGCCCTCATCCCCAAGCCATCTTTACAATCTCCTCTCCACCCCTCACATTTCATATTCCAGCCTAAAAAAATCCCTTTTCTTTTTTTTTTTCATTGATTCCAGAGAGAGGAAGGGAGGGGGAGAGAGAGAGAAAAAAAAAACATCAATGTGAGAGAGAAACATCCATTGGTTGTCTCCTGCATGCACGCACTCCGAACCTGAGTATGTGCCCTGACCGGGAAACAAACCCGCAACCCTTCAGTACCCGAAATGACGCTCTAACTGAGCCACACCAGCCAGGTCCATAATAAACCTTTTGCTGGTCCCAAGACATTCCAGTTTTTTTTCTTGCATTTGCCGATCACTATTCTTTAAGTCTTTCTTTCTCCTATGAGCCTTCCTTGAAGACTGCGATCAAGTGACCTCTCTTCTGAAAGCCCATTAGTGACTTCTCCCAGTACATCCCCAAAGCATTGTGAGTATATCCTGCTGTTATCCATTGCGCTGAAACCATTTCCTCCTGTCTCCTCATCCAAAGGGACGCCTGCCTGTTGAGCTAGACTGAGAATTAGTGCCTGGAATGGAAAGTGAAGAGGACTGAAGGGTCCTGGGAGACGGAGGAGTGGAGCAGGGAGAAGCGGCAGCTGCCTCACCTGGGCACAGTAATAAACAGCTGCTGGTCACCATCCCATCTTATCCGCAAACCAAATGCAGTCTGCAGCTCCACAAACCGCCCGCTTGAAACCAGAAAGATGCCTTTAGAAGGGATGGCTGGGAGGTTGACTTCCTGACCCTCAACCTGGAAAGAGGGGCCGAGAAAAGAGACAGAGACAGATCCGAGGGTCAGGAAGACCCCCAGAACACTCCCACATCCTCCCTCACAGCAATCCTAAAGACGTCTTCCCTGGGAGTGCTCTGGAGCCTGTCCCTCAGAGGGTCTGGAAGCTGCAGGGACTGGCCAGGACAAGGCTGCAGCGGCCCCCAGGCGGCCCCGGCAGAGCTGAACAAAAAATGGACTCACCAGCGTGCGCCTGCCCCTGAGCAGGGTGATGCTGGTCTCGGGCAGTGTCACATAGACTTTGCTCAGGCAAGACATGCCTTCCTGTGCTTGCTCCTCGTTCTTCCCCGCCACCCTGAAGAAGGGCTCTGGTTGGGGAGAGGAGTGAAAAGCACCCAGGAGCTTATTCAACAAGCATTTCTGAGCACCCCCTGAGGGAGCACCCCACACCTGGCACTGTGGGGATATAGGGCTACAGAGACTCGGCTTTGCAGTTCAAGAGGTAAGCCCGGACCCACATGTGAGTGGGACGTGACTGTCTGCCTCTTCCAGAACAGTCTGTCAAGGTGTGCTGCCCATCCACCTCGGTGGACAGAGATGTCCTCCAGAGTGAGAGCTTGTGTTACTTCTCTTGTTCCTTTATTGCCCCTGTGCCAGGTCAGCCTCTCAGTACAAGCTGGCCAAGGAAGCAACTGGTAAAGAGAAGTGTCTTGGCCAAATCAAGGCTCAGTCAGCCAGGAAGAAATGTAGGGTGGCTGCAGGGCCACAATGAACAGTGTCTTCACATAAATGGAAATAAATCTTCAAAAATAAAAACAAACAAACAAACAAACAAACAAACTTTTAGCTTTTTATATTTTACAATTAACACATGCTATTTAATTTTGTTATTAGAAGGAAAACGTGGGAGATAAATTCAAGAATGGCATTGTGTTATTAACCAATGTCACTTCGATAAATTCAACAAAAAGAAATTGCAAGGAAAAAAAAAAGAATGGCATTGTACATGTTAGGATTGGAGACAAGTATAAACACCATTGGTTTTGTCTGAGGGCAAAGCCTAATACCTTTTCTCACTCTTTTTATAATAAAATACTATATCTCTTGAACAGTGATTGTTGAAAAGTGTCATTCTAATTTATATTTCAACATTAGATTTTGAAATTTTAAAGGTATCTTTGATTTGTTGTACCAGAACTTTGATCAGATGCATGCAACTTCCAAATCCGAGAAAGATCCTTTTGATGTGAATGTGCAGAATTTTTACCATTTATGTGCCTCGTGAACCTAAATTTTTTTCTTCTTCTTTTTCTCTTTCTTTTCCTTTGCTATATGTGCTGTGGAAGTGAGCACTAATTTTTAGTTTTGAAATAATTTCAGACTTCTAGGAAAATTGCAAAAATAGTGCAAAGCATTCCAGGACAGCCTTCACGCAGATTTTGCAAATGTTAATTTTATCCTATGTGCTTGATCATTTTCTCTCTCAATCTTTCCATCACTCCTCTGTCTATCTATCTATCTATCTATCTATCTATCTATCTATCTATCCATTCATCTGTCATCAACCATCTCTCTATCTGTCCAACCTCCCACCCACACTAGGTTAAAAAAAAGACAAGTGTGTTAAGGTGCATTTTCCCAAGTTGTTTGGTCTTAAGAAAGTCCTGCTTCTGAGGTGGACATATCCGCCCTTACTTTTCTTGCTCTTCCCATTTGCTCTCATGCCCAACTTTTCTGTCAGACCCCCCACCCCCCCACACACACCCAGGCCATAGGGGCAACCCTAACCTGTCGAGTTGCCACAGAATTGGGCCAAGATGTAGGTGCATTTGCCCATGAAGCTAAAGTGCCTCCTGTCAAAGGTGAGATAATGAGGATCTCCATAGACAAAGCAGGTGGCGGAGCCTGTTGAGGGAAGAAAGGGGATCATGGGAAACAGGTTCATCATGCCAGATCCCACAGCCACCTCAACCCCCCAGTGGCTTCTCTTGTCATGGGAGGGATTGGAACCCTGGTATCACACCCACTCTGAAAGGCTGGCAGGTGGGGACAGCATAAGGGGCGGGTCTCACCAGAGATGTGACATCCATACTGGCCGTTCCTCTGCTGGCACACCTTGTTTCCCTTGCATTGAAAGGTCTGGCACTGTACCCGACTGCCAGGCCAGCAGTGACATCGTTCTGTGCAATTGGGGCTGAACCACTCTGCCCCAGGCTGGCAGTAAGGGATTGGAGGTTACAACACTATATGTCATCCCATGCTCTAGCCCCCTTCTCCTCCATTGCATCTGCCCTAACCTTTTCCTCTTCCTACCCCCTGCTAGGTATTCCTGCCTACCACCGCACATGTGCACATGCTGTTCTCTCATCCTGGAAGGCTCTCCCTTATCCCTCTTTTAAATCATTCTTAGGCATCAGCAGCTTCAGTTCAAGGGACACTACTTTCTCAGTAAGACTCTCCAGACCTCCCTGACTAGGGGTCTGCCTCATAGCTCTGGGTACCTTTCCTTCCCAGGACTTACCACAATTGCACTTTTATATTTACTGTTGGGATTGTTTGATTACAATTCCCCTGTGAAGCACCATGTCTATCTTCACTTTCTAATTTAAGCCCCAACACATTAGCACAGCGACTGGCAGAGAGCTCTCATTCAGTAAATACCTGTTGAATGAAGATCCAATGTGTCCCAAAGAATCGGACAGTACTAGGAGAGCAAGGACCATGCCCTATTCAAGGTGACCCTAGTGCCAGGAGGGTTCAAAGTATTCAATAAACATTCACTGAATGTATAAGTGACTATATAGTAAGTTAATATATGTCTTCCCTGGCAGGGAAGAGATGCTTGATACTGACAGCTATCACAGATCTTTCCACCCAGGCTGCAGCTGAGGCTAATCTTAACACTGACATAAGGATGCCCAGGAGACTGGTAAAGGGAGGTGGACTAAGGAGGAAGTAGCCACTGAAGAGACAATTAGGAACTCTGACAACCAAAAGAAAGAACACTAGGAGCTGAGGAGAGGCACTGGACACTAACAAATAGCTGAAATGCACTGTTAATTAATAGGCTGCAAACGATAGTTATACACTGTTAATAACAATTATTATTATTAACATGTATTAAGTAATTGGCCTGTGTCAGGATCTAACTTCATCTCACAGCCATCTTATAAAGTAGAAAATCGTACTGTGCACATATGGAAACAGATTTGAGGAGGTAAAGAACCTTGCCCACGGTCATCCGGCAAAGTGCTGGAGCCAGGAGTCAAGCTCAGACTGGCCTGACTCTAGGGAGGCTCTGTTCAATACAGTGGCCATAAGCCACATGGCCATGGAGCTCTTGAAATGTAGCTGGTCCAAATTCAGATATACTGTAAGTGTAAAATACACACTGGGTTTTGTAGACTATTAGTATGAAAAAAGGAATGTAAACAATAAATATTATTAATAACTATTGATTACATGTTGAAATCAGAGTATTCAGGATTGAGGTGCTATTGGCATTGGTTTAACCTGTTTCCTTTTATTTATTTTTTTGATGTGTTTATTGGGAAAGGTAAAATGATGTGTGGCTTGAATGCTCTCCCTTTTGGACAGTGCTGGCCCAGAACCTGTTCCCCTTTAGAGCCTCTGTTCCTGACAAATGTTCCCCCAGGGTGGTCATTGACAAGGGGATATAAGAACAGTAACTCCTCTCTTTTGACCTATCCTATCAGGATTTGCAAGTTCCTTTGGAAGATTCTGGAATACTGTATTCTGCCCTGAGCATGCCAGAAGCTATACTCAACATCCAGGGCTCTCTATATACTCAGGAACCCCAAATTTCCCTCATGATGGAAATGAGGGCCCTGTATCACCTGGTGGTCTAGTGTCTAATGCATCAAGACTGCCAGTTTGCATCAGAGAAGTACAGAGATATCAAGACCATTAGGCGCACTTAGCACAGAACCACGGGATAAATGGAATCATCTGCACAGCTTAGCATCATGCCCAATCAAAGTGGATGCTTAACAAATGTTTAATATATGGACAGAGATGCCAATCAAAACCACAACCCGAATGAATGACTCCATCTTGTGTTACCACTGCTTGAGAGCTGACCACTTTGGACTGTTTCATGGATCCAAATTCACCTCACCAGGGAAGCAGACGGAACCAGAACTCAGGTGTTCCACTCGCAATCTCCCTTGGAGGGCCTGGGCATCCCACTGGTCTTACCTTATAGGAATTATTGTGGAAGAAGCAGTTACAGGAAGAGGCATTGATGCAGTGGGAGTCACTAAACAAAAAGCCAGAATTGCAGACACAGCCGGGCTTGCAGACGATCTCACAGTTGGGCTTGGGGTTCTGACAGGATGCTGGGCAGGCGCAGGGTTCGTGGTGGGCATTTGGGGGGCAGCTTGCTAAAGGGGAAACAGTTTCCATCAAGCCTACACTCTACAGCTTCCGTAGGGGAGACTTCCTGTCTCTCATCTACTCTCCTTCTTCTCTAAGAAGTAGGTCTATATTATTCAGCAAAGAAATAAAAATAAAAATAAAAAAAATAGTAATAAAAGAGAATGGAGCCCTACAACAGGGATGAACCTTGAAAACATTATGCTCAACCCAACCAGCATGGCTCAGTGGTTGAGTGTCAACCTATGAACCAGGAGGTCATGGTTCAATTCCCTGCCAGGACATATGCTTGTGCTGCAGACTTGATCCCCAGTGTGGGGCATCCGGGACACAGCCGATCAATAATTCTCTTTCATCATTGATGTTTCTATTTCTCTCTCCCTCTCACTTCCTCTTTGAAATCAATAAAAATATTTTTTTTAAAACACAAATATTATGCTTAGTGAAAGAAACCAGTCATATATTATATGGTTCCATTTGTATGTAATGTCTAGAACAAGTAAATCCATAGAGATAGAAAGTAGATTAGTGGTTGCCAGGGGTGGAGGGTTAGGGGGAATGGGGAGTGACTTCGAATGGGTATGGGGTTTCTTTTGAGGGCTATGAAAATATTCTGGAATTAGAAAGTGATAATGTTTGCACAATCTTGTGGATATATTAAAACACTGAATTGTATATTTTATTTTTTAATATATCTTTTTTATTAATTTCAGAGAGGGAAGGAGAAGAATATAGAGAGATAGGAACATCACTGATGAGAGTGAATCATTGATTGGCTGCCTCCTGCACTACTCACACTGGGAACTGAGCCCACAACCGGGCATGTGCCCTTGACTAGAATCAAACCCGGAACCTCTCAGTTCTCAGGCCAACGCTCTCTCCACTCAACCAAACCAGCCAGGGCTGAATTGTATACTTTAAGAGGATGAATAGTAATAATAAGAATAAAGTCCTGCTTGACTCCCAAATACCCGCACCCACCTGTGCCCTGCTGTCCCTCTCTCTCAGTGAAGTCAGTCCTCATTATTTTTCTAAAGTCCCCGAGTCTGATTCATCCTCCTCTAAGACTGTGGTTTTCTACTTGAAGCATCCCTTCCCCTATGCTCTCTCCTAGTCATTGTCTCTTACTTCTAGCTCTTTATCCAATGATCACATACCTGGAGTAGGTCTCGGGGTGGTAGTGGTGGCCAGGGTCACAGTAGATATAGAGGTACTTGGAAGACTAGAAATCATCACCAAGACTGTAGGCCTAGTGGGTGTAAGTGTGGTAGGAGCTGTGGGCCTTTCAGTGGGGACTGTAGGCTTTTCAGTGGGGAGTGTGGGTTTTTTAGTGGAGACTGTAGGCTTTTCAGTGGGGAGTGTGGGCTTTTCAGTGGGGAGTGTGGGTTTTTTAGTGGAGACTGTAGGCTTTTCAGTGGGGAGTGTGGGTTTTTCAGTGGGGAGTGTGGGTTTTTTAGTGGAGACTGTAGGCTTTTCAGTGGGGAGTGTGGGCTTTTCAGTGGGGAGTGTGGGTTTTTTAGTGGAGACTGTAGGCTTTTCAGTGGGGAGTGTGGGTTTTTTAGTGGAGACTGTAGGCTTTTCAGTGGGGAGTGTGGGTTTTTCAGTGGGGAGTGTGGGTTTTTTAGTGGAGACTGTAGGCTTTTCAGTGGGGAGTGTGGGCTTTTCAGTGGGGAGTGTGGGCTTTTCAGTGGGGAATGTGGGCTTTTCTGTGGGGACCATAGGTTTTTCTGTGGAGAGAGGAGTCTCAGAAGGGCCAGTAAGGGGAACTGGGTATTTGGAAGGAAGCATTGTTGGCACAGGTCCTGCAGAGAGAAAAAAAAATCCCTGGAGTTTAGTCGAAATCATACCACTACCCCTTTCACTCACATCTAATTGGAGTGGATGGGATCAAAAGGGCAGCATTCATATTCCTCCTTCTACTCCCAACCTAACCTTCACTCACTTAATAAACACTCAACAACCACTGCTCCTGATATACGCCTGATACTGTGCCAGATACAGAAAACATAAAACGAATAGGATATTGGTCCTCCCTCTAGGATTGCTGTTCCTTAGGTAAGGTGTTCTGGATCCTACCACAGGTGAATGAAAGGAAGGAGGATTAGCTTTTTCTAAAAGGAGGCAGCTCTAAAAAGTACCCTCCATCTGAAGTCAGAATTGTGTGTCCCAATCTGGGCCCTGTGAGCCATGGAAGGCTTCCAAGCAGCTACAGTTCCGCTCCCCAGTGGCTGTTCCTGGCACAGAGTACTTAAACTGCCAATCCTGTTTCCTCATCTATAAACTGGGAACAACAGTACCCGCATGTTGTAAACTAGATTATGTGTGGGGAGCATCTAGCACAGTGTCTGTGCTCAGAAACTGATAGTTCCTTGCATCCAGCTTCTGGAATTTTCCTTCCTTTGAATTTTCTCCCCTCAAATTTCTAACATCAGCTTAGAGAGCTAATTCTGGATGGATCTGGGGTAGCCTCCAGGTGACCAAACATTCCAGTTTGGCCGGGACTGATGTGCTCCCTGAGATGTAAGAGTGTCAATGCTAAGATAGGGACAGCCCAGTGCAAGCCGTAATGGTTGGTCACCCAGGATAGCTATCACCACAACTCTGTGTTAAAAGAACCTCTCTTTAGGTGTGGTTGCTTCAGGAATCAAAGGTACAGGGTATGAAGATAGAGAGAAGCAAGTAGACTCAATTTTGCAAGATACCAGGTCCTGGTTCCTAAGCTACTCCTGCCACCCTAGCCAGATGGTGAGGTGGGAAGAAAGGAGGAGAGAAAGGGACTCACCCTCCTTGCAGGAGCCACGACGGATAGAGACAGAATCCAGAGAGATGTCCAGGGAAGCAGGGCTGCCCCTCACTCCTTCAAATATCAGCTGTGGGAGGGGGGAGGGATGACCCACCCTGTGAGCCCCTTTGCCTCAGGCTCCCAGTTTCCTGCCTGAGTTCAGATGGCCCAGCCTCCTCCACACCTCCCATTGTCCCAGTCCCTTCTGGGCCCCCCACACCTGATACCAAGATTTTCAGCGGACCCCCAGGCTCTGCCCTTGGCTCACCTGGGTGGGTAGGACATGCCCCTTGGGCACAGTGACAGTGGTAGGCATCCAGGAGGGGCTCTGAATGTTAATGTGTTTCCAAAGCAGGTTGGGGTGACTGTTCTTTGTGCCCGTGAGCAGCAGCAGTTTGAGCTGGGCACCCCACGACAGCCCGAACATGTAATAGGCGAAGTGCACACACAGAGGGCCTTGCTCCCATATGGGGGAGCTCAGCAGGCGGGCCATCCAGCCCTGGTGGGAGGTGCCGAAGTCCAAATGCAGGTAGTAGCCCTCTAGGGAGGCAGAGCCCAGGACGGTGAGGCCCTGCCACCCCCCTGGGCTGCTCCAACCCTTTTCCAGAGCCCAGATGCCCATTCCCAGCTCCTTCCCTGGTCCCTCCACCCAGATCTGCCTGAGCCCACCTCCCAGCTGCCTCCCTAAACTTTAGGCTTTCTCACTTCCATTGGGGTAACCCCCGGTGGGCCCAGTGCTGCCCATGATGGAGGGCCCATTGGCTCGAATCCAGTTCCCATAATTTGTGGATATTTGAGTCCAGTCACAGAAGGGTTTGGAGTTGTCCTCAAAATCACACTGGGTGATAATGGCTAGGAAGAAAAGACCATTGTGAGGCCAAGAGAGAGGAGAGGACTAGCTACAGAACCAAACTAGGGGGGTAGGTGTTAGCAAGACTGCTAAGCTTAGAGAAGGCAGCCACTAAGATTAAGATCCAGAGCAGAGATGTGGGAAAGAGAAGCTAATAAATAAGTCACTGCTTAGGAGACATTCAGGGCAGGGTTGGGTTGGGGTGGGGTGGGGTGGGCCGGGCAGAACATCTAGGCCTGGAGTCACAAACTGAGGTCCAGGGGGCTGGATTCGGGGAGCCAGACAGGCTTTGTCTGGGCAGCATACACTTCATTGTTGTTAATCTGAATGTGACTCTCTTAGGCAGGGCTTGTACTCCTCCACTGCTCCCTCCACCCTCTGTCATGTAAGGGCTGCCCTTCACACATTTTGGAATTGTCTGGCCTGGAGGGCACTTGGGTGGCCACCCTGGAAGGGAGAGAAAGTCTGAGCAGTCCTGGTTTTCAACTCACAGTTGTCCCTAGAACTGTGGGCAACTGGCTTCTGGTCTGGAGGCTTCTCAGTCCTTGAGGTTGATTTGGAAAAAAACCCAAAATGTAATACTTGTCAATATCAAGAATTATAAGCCTCAGTAATTGTGAGTTCACCTTAAGTTCTCATCTCTCTCCAAAAATGTATCTTCCCTGAGAGGTCCTCACATCCCTGCCAGTACCCTCTATCCCTCTATGCCCTGGGTGTCAGGCATGGTTGAATCTTGGGTTAGGAGGAACCTGTTTATACCTGGGGGATCTCCTTCCCTTGGATTAAGATCTTCTTGTCCTATAGCCCAGATTTCCCCACGAAGCAGGGACTATATTGTGTCCTGTTTTGCTAGGTGTGTGGTGGGGACGATATTGCTCCAGCTACATGCACCCGAACGTAGGACTAACAAAGGGACCACCCCTCCTCTCCTTCCAAATTCTACAGATAAGTCCCTGCCCCTCCTCAGGTGGTGTGGGCCACATAAAATAGTCCTTGGTTTTAGTTGTTCAAGTTCCACTTGTTCAAATCCCCCCAAATGAACTCTAGGATGCTGAGCCATGCATTTCATGCTTCCTACTTGAAGTCTCTCCTATGTGCTGGGTGTGCTCTAGGTTTTGTCCATTTTATGTCGATTTGACGTCTCTCTTCTCCTCTGGGACAATTTTAAGTGTACCAACATTTGCATTATGGGGGTGCGATTCTCAGACCTGTCACCCCAGCCCTACACCTCCTCCCTCTTTCCTCATGTTTCAGCTCCATTCCTGCTCCCACTGAGCTCTCGCACACCTCAGTTCCCAGCTCTCAGGCTGTGGGGCTCTCCTTGTTTCTGTTCATCCTCTTTCAATCCCATGGGGTTCTCATTTTCCTCCCCAGGGCTGTGCCCTTCATCACTAGTCTGCTTGCCCCTCCGACTTTGCCCCTCACTATTCCTCAGAGCCAATCCCAAGCACCCCCTGAGCCCAGCTTACCAGACAGAGAGGGAAATGTAGCCCTGGCTGCAGGCAGCCCCCATTAGCACCAGACTCCAGACTGTCAAAGCCATGTGGGACCTCGGAGTCAACTCTCAGGGGATAAGGGGAAAGGCAGAGTAAGGAGCCCAGGCTACTTTAAATATTCCTGATCCTCCTTGCTGGGCATCCTTCCAAAGATGCCATGAAAAGTGAACAATCAGAGGACTGGAAATAAAAACTATGATGACTGAAATTTAAAATCCAAATAGAAGAGTTATAAATTGAAACTGAGAAAATAAAATGAGAGTGAAAGAAAAGGAAAGCAAGAGTGAAAGAAAAGGAAAGCAAGAGAGAAAGAAAAGAGAGACTTGGAAGCTCAGTCTAGGATGTCTAGCGTCCAACCAAAATAGTTCAAAAAAGATAAAAAGAAACTACTTCAGAAAAACTACATAAGATTTCCCAGAACCAAAACACGAGTCTCTTAATTTAAGAGAGTCTGGTATGATGACTGCAAAGAGGCCCATGAAAGTCTTGTCATAAAATTTCAGAATATTGGGGTGAAGGGAAAATCCTGAACACTTTCAGACAGAAAAGAGCAGGTCACACACTAAGTATCAGGAATCAGCATGGCAACCGTGAGTTCTAAGAGTCAGCGGAACATTGTCTTCAGAATTCCATCAGAAAATAACTTCAAACCTGAAATTCTATAGCTGGCAACAATGGCAAAGGCAATAGGAAGGTCAAGTAAAGTGAAGGCTGAAATCCGAGAAAACAAGATGG
>PVJC01006950.1:0-53079 GCA_004026665.1 Murina feae | reverse complement strand
TTTCTTTTTTTCTTTCTTTCTTTCTTTCTTTCTTTCTTTCTTTCTTTCTTTCTTTCTTTCTTTCTTTCTTTCTTTCTTTCTTTCTTCCTCACCTGAGGATATGTTTCCATTGATTTTTAGAGAATGTGGAAGGAAAAAACAGAGAGAAACATCAAAGTGAGAGGAACACTTTGATTGGTTGCCTCCTGCATATGCCCACCTGGGCCCCGGCCAGGGAGGAGCCTGCAACCAAGGTACATGTCCTTGGTCAGAATTGAACCCAGACTCTGCAGTCAGCAGGCTGAAGCATTATGCACTGAGCCAAACTGGCTAGGGCAGGATATGACATTTCTTAGCCCTCCAGCAGTGGACCTTCATTTTTTTCTCCAGAAGTGTGGTGGAAAAATCCTAGATGCCTTTTTGGATTCTTATTACCCAAGGTACTAAGAATATTACCAGTGGCATACAGGGAGCTTAGCCAATGAGCGGTAAGAAAAGGTGTTTCCTCTGTAGTTCACTCCAATCACCAGCTCCACCCCTGCCCCTCCAATCCCAGCTACACCCCTGCCCAGGCCTCTAACCTCTGCATGAGGCTGCAGGCTTGGGCAGGGGACCCCCAAGCTCCTTCAATTGCCAGCTTCACAGAGCCCAGGCCTCTGCGATCACCAGCTCTGATCCTGCCCCCTGCCATCGCCGGCTCTGCCCTTGCCCACTGGCAGCCTCTGGCCAAGGCTGAAGGTCTGGGCAGGGGACCCCCAGCCCTCTCTGATCACTGTTCCACCCCTCGAGCCCCCTGCCTCCCCCACTATCTGCCTGACTAACAGGCCTGACCACTTCAGTGGCAGGGCTGAGCCAGACTGGGCACCACCATCTTGTGGCTATAGGGGGTGGCCATCTTGCTATGGGCACCTCATCTTGTGTCCATGGGGCCAGCCATCTTTGTCATGGAGTGACACCTAATTTTCATATTACTCTTTTGTTAGACAGGATGTGGCTATGGGCGCTGCCATCTTGTGGCCATGGGGGAGGCCATCTTTGTCAGGGAGTGACACTTAATTTGCATATTACTCTTTTATTAGATAGGATATGGCTATGGGTGCCACCATCTTGTGTCCATGGGGGTGCCATATTTGTCATGGAGTGGCACCTACTTTGCATTTTACTCTTTTATTAGATAGGATTAGTAAGAAAACAAATCTTTGTGTTACTTTCTTCCAAGCTTGAAAATTGATGAAGGAAAGAGAAAGCAGGAGCCTGGAGCAGATGTACCATTACTTAGCAGAGGGCATTAATGCATGTTGAGTATGCAGTGAAGGTTTTAGGTTGACTGTGTGAGCACACAGCACAAGCCCATTATTGTGTATGTGGGGAAGACAGAAAAGGAGGAGACAACAAATAATGGGGGAGGGTCTTCCTCTCATTGTTACCAGAGAGACAGCAGTTAAGAAGATAATAAGGCAGTTCCCCTCCATTAGTGCCCAAGCTAGGATGCCCTTCCTGGACCTGCTTAAGATTCATCCGTAAGCTAGTTTTCATAGAACAAGTGTTTGTGTTATTTTTCAACTAAGACATAAAAAGTACCTACCTGCAAATTGCTCACAAAACTCCTTTTTTTAGCAATTGCTCATATTTAAAACCTATTCTTGGAAAGATTAAAGACTACAGTGAAATATTCAAGTTATAAACCCATCTCTATAAGTACAGAATAGCATTACTTTCATAGATTTCTATTAAAATGCCCACAAAGAGTCCAAAAGCCAGGACAGATCCAATGCACTTTCAGTGAAAAGTAGATTTTTCTTTCTTCTTATGGCTCAATGTGTTCCTATTACCTCTCTTTAGTTTGTTAGAGCAATGATCTGACCAATTGGAAGATGCGCTGTAAAGACACTCTGATCATTAAGCAACATTAGCCAGGCTCAATACTTTCAAACATTTTTTTTTGTAATAAACTTAATTTTGTGACTTACAATGCAATAAATAAATAAATAATTGCCCTCTAGAGATATCTTTACCTTATAATGGTAACACTACTCAGGTACAAGTTTAAATGTAGTATTTTTTTTTTTATTTATTTTTGCACATGGGAGAATATAAAGTCATCAGAAAACAATTTTAAAAATAAATGTTTATCCATTCAAATGAAGTAAATATCTACTTGCAAATTGTTTTGAATTGAAAAATATATCAACTGGATGTTTCTAGATCCTGTTCCTCTTGAAAATTTTTACTGAAATGAATGTATAAATTCACCCTGGAATCTAAAAGAGAAGGAGGCTCATACAGTTTTCCCAGGTGAGGGTCCAGATTAATATTCTCAAAATTGCTTCTTTTGTAGGTCTTTCTTTTGGGAAAAATACAGGGGCCTTCTCTCTTATAGGCATAGTAATTGTCCTATAGTTCAAAGAATTGCTGTGAAGCCTCTGAGGTAATTCTTTTGTGACGAATAAATATGTGGAGAAAAATTGTGTGTGTGTCCCCTTTCAGCTTTTAACTGAGCAATCAGAGTATAGAGAAGAATAATTGGGTAAAGTCAATCCTGGAATTAACAAGTAAAGAACTCACATCATCACCCTGGTCAGTGTGGCTCAGTTGGTTGAGCATCATTGTCCCAGGTACCAAGAGTCACCAGGTTCAATTTCTGGTCAGGGTGCATGTCTGAGTTTTGAGCTCAATCCTCAGTAGGAGGTGTGCAGGAGGCAAACAATTGAAATTTCTCAACCATATTTCTCTCTTCCTCTTCCTTTCTTTCTTTCTCAAACCAATAATTAAAAAAAAACTCACATCATATTTTAAAATTTCAAAATCATTTATTCACAAGTTAGTAAAAATATTGCCTTTTATTTATGAAATATATAGAGTACTACAAAATAAAATGAAATAAATCCCTCACCAGTAGTTTAGCAGGCATGGGTGGACCTAGAGAACATTATGCTAAGTGAAAAAAGCCAGTTAGAGAAAGATAATTTTCATATGATTTCACCTACATGTAGAATTTAATGAAGAAACTGAATAACCAAGCAAAATAGATATAGACTCCTAGATAGAGTAGGCAGACAGCTATGGTGGTGGGGAGGAGTGGTTGATTGTGGGGGGTAGAGAAATTGAACAAAAAAAAGAGGTAACTCATTGACATGAGCAACAGTGTGGTGATTGGGGGATGGGGAAAGGAGGTGGGGGGAGGTGGAAAAAAGCACAGAGGAGATAAATGGTGATGGGGGGGGAAATCTACTCTATAAAAGCGAAATATTAAAATTAACCGTTTCTCCGAGATGGGTAAGCCATGCCCACCAGCCAATCAGAGCAGCTGTATGCAAATTAGCCCAGCCAACATGGCGGCCGCCACTCACGGACCTGAGTAAACAGCCCTTTCCATTGTGGCAGGAGCGAAAGTGAAGCTGCGCTCGCTCAGCTCAGCTCCGATTAAACTGCCTCTAGCAAAACACAGATTTGAAACATTTGAAACAATGTAACAATCATAGAATCCTCCAGAGCTGAAGGAAAGAGCAGCTCCGGCCTAACCAGTAAAAGTAACAATTGTTTCATTATAGACGCTGCGAGGTGAGACAGAGGAGGCTTCAGTTAGTTAGAAGGCCGCCTTAAAGGAACAGTGTATCAATTATAGAAGATAACCCCAGGCCTTCAAGGAACAGCATCAATTATAGGAGAAAAAACTCCAGGAACCTGCGTCCAGCCGGCCTTACTGGGACGTTGGGTTAATGGGAGCTGTGGGCAGCCTTAAAGCCCCTCACCCAGGCTGGTCAGGCACGCCAGCAGGTGGACATCCCCCGAGGGGTCCCAGACTGTGAGAGGGCACAGGCTGGGCTGAGGGACCTCCCGAGTGCACAGAGCGGCTGCGGGGAGGGACAGCGCAGGACCCAGGACCCGTGAGTGGGAAAGAGGCGGCAGGGTTGGAGGGCACTGGGAAGTGGGTAAGAGGCGGCAGGGGGCGGTCTCGGCCTGCTTGGTGGCTGCCCAGGCCCTTTGCGGGGCATCGGGGAGCAGGAAAGCAAGGCTGCAGGGGCCGGGGTCCTGCTTGGCAGCTCCCCAGACCCCTTGGCAGCACCGGGAAGTGGGAAAGGAAGGCAGCAGGGGACGGGTGAGTGGGAAAGAGTTGGCGGCCTGCTTGGCGGCTTCCCAGGTCCCTTCCGGAGATCAGGGAGCAGGAAAAGGCTGGCCTGACCATGAGGCGGGGTTTTCCCTGCTTTCTGGTGGCTGGAGGAAGATGGGCAGTAGGCAAGCTTGGGAGGCAGGCTGCACCCAGCCCTGGCCACGCTCAAAAAAGAGAACAACGTGCTGGGGAGGGCAAGAGTCTGAGAGATCAACATAGAGGGGGTGCCTGCTCCAAGCCTCCACGGTGTGCCTGGGGCAGGCCCCCAGCAGGTAGACACATACAGGAGGACTGCTCCGAGCCTCAGATGCAGCTGGGGGCAGGTCCCCAGTGGCGACACACACACACACACACACACGCACACACTCACACACACAAAAGGCTCCTGGCAGGCTGGGGCCATCATAGGACATCCACTGAGGGGTCCCAGACTGTGAGAGGGCACAGGCCGGGCTGAGGGACTCCCTCCACCCCGAGTGCACAAATTTTTGTGCACCGGGCCCCTAGTAAATAAATAACCAAATAAGAACAAAATAGTTTACCAGTTTCCTCATAGTGTCTCAATACTTTTTGTTTGTTGTTAATCCTCACCCAAGGATTTTTTTTCCATTTCCTTTTTTTTTTTTTTTTTTAGAGAGAGAGAGAAAGAGGGAGGGTGGGAGGGAAAAGGAGAGAAAGAGACAGATGGGTTGGTTGCCTTGACCACTTGCTCCATGGGGCCAGGATGGAATCTGCAACCCAGGTATGTGCCCTTGACCAGAAATAAAACCAACAACCTTTCTTTGCACAGCAGATGCTCTAACCACCAAACACAATGGCCAGGCTCAATACTTTTAAACTTTTTTTGTTATAAACTTAATTTTGTGACTTACAATGCCTAAAAAGAAAAATCTATTTTATCGGAATGGTTGACTCTCTATTACTTTGCACTCCAAAGAGAATTTCACTCTTTAAAAAAAAAAATTGTTACAAGGTTGTTTGGACTTTGAATGGGAAGGTGAATAAGGGAGGACATTCAGTGAGGCAAAGAGGGAACAGGCTACATCTCTCTTCTTGGAAGCTCTAGTTTATTATGTGATGCAACTGTGAATACGTTTCTTAGTTTCTATTAAAAGTTAAAAAACAGTCAGCTTAAAAAATATATTGTGTTACAGTGATCTATACATGACTTCGTAATTGCCTCAGCGCTTTTTTTTTTCATTTTTAAATATATTGTTGTATTTCACGCCAAGGCATTTTCTATAGCTATAACAATGGATGCGTTTATGCAATATTTCTTTTATTATATAAGCTAGATTAGGACTCTGGGAATCCTGGCTTCAATTGCAGCTCCTTTGATTTCCAACTCTCTGATGAGATTACTCAAAGAGTTTGACAAAAGGACATCTGTTAAAAACAGGAGAGCGGGCCCCACCCAGCCAGATCTCAGGCTCCCAGGGAAGGTGCGGAGCCAGGCTGCGGAGGGAGCGGCATCTCTGCACTATTCTGTACAGAGCTTGTGGAGATACGGAGAAGGAGAAAACAAACCACAGGCAAATTGGCACCCGGAGGCCCGGGACAAATAAATTCCTATTGATACATGCTGAAGACAAATAGGCTTAAATATGACTGTTAAAACTATCAGTATAGTCACTGAAAAGAAAGAGATATACATATAGCAGAACCTTCTATTTGTTAAATACTCACTTTGGATATGACATTTAAATATCTCTATGTGTTTATGAATCACTTTTCCTGTTTGTTTCACGGCTTTTGCCAACTTTTTGAGTTATAACTGGTCTTGTATATTAAGGATGGTGGCCTTCTTTTTGTACCACTCTATTTAAGATGCCTCCTATTTATGGAAATTTTTATTTTTATATAGTTAAATATTCAAGTATTGTCATTTGTCATCATTGTTTGTTCTTCTGCTATATCAAAAGTTTTCCCCACCTAAATATTTATTAAATATTCATGTAAAAATTTCTCTTGTTTTTATGCTTTCATTTTTACATTAATTTTTAAAGTACATGTGCAATTTGTTTTGTTCCGTAGGATAAAATAAAGATATAAATAGAAAAGTGGCTCATAGCCTCCTATAAATAATATAACAATGAAGATCATTAGCATATATTTTTGCAGCTATTGAATTAGTTTCTTATGATAAACTATCATTCTTAATATCACTAGGTCAAAGTTGTCTATAACCTTTAGCTATATTCCTTTGTAAAATAAATTAAATTAACTATAATATAATCATAATGAATGCTGTTGCCAGTTAATTCTGCAAGCATTTGTTTTATGTATCTTTACATGCCCTCCCACAGAGGAATGTAATATCCTACCACAGAGGAATATGATGAAGTTTGCGGGAATCAGGACTGTTTTGGTGGGACCTTGATGTTATGTGACATGCTTTACATGTCAGTTTCCCGATGGGAGCGAAAACTAACAGAAAGCGTAAACTCATCCCTCCAGGGACTCTACAAAAACTACATGAATCTAAATTTTGTGTATAAAAAAGTGATAGTTATAAAGAGGTAAAATGAGTTTAACAATATGGAAATTAGTATTAATAATATAAATGAGTAAAGCAGGATCTATGTTAATAAGAATATGCATAGATATTAAAAAGATAGTAAGCTAATGAGGGCTGCCACATCAGACAACTCTAGCAGGTACAGTTCACACTGATTTCTGTGTAAGTGGTGCATTCTGATGTTCCCCAAAACTGTTGGTCTGCAGGTGATATAGTCAAATTGATATCCAAACATGCTTTTGAACAATACGATTAAGATAAAGTTTACTTTTTCTGTGTATTGTTCTATATTTTCAACTATATTTGATATAAAAGCTCTAGTACTTAAAATATATATTTGAAAACTACTGACCTAATCATAGCACCTTATAATCCCCAAGGAAATCTGAACAAAGAGCATTTGAACTGGAAAACACACTAAGCAACTTATTCTGTTTGATAATTAAGTCTGGAATTTAAACAGTCACTGGATAAACAAACACAGCCATTGGATCATGTAGTGATCAATTCAGTTATTGGCCTAACATATAGTAAATGTCAGTTTTAAGAACTGTACTAGGTGATCAAAGGCAACCACATTTACCCATAACAATAATATAATACCAGTTAATAAAGTGTAATGAAACGTGCAATGGAAATATAATTGATTTAGGATTGTTCCTCTCACATAGTAAGTGTACAATAAATATGTGTGAATAAATGATGAATGAGGAATAGCTCAATATTATACCAGCTCACATGTCAAAGCAAAAGTGGCATTTGGATCTCTCATATGGTTCATTTTATCCACCAGGAATGGGATTGAAAGAAGAAAGATTGTATTAGGCTTACTCAAATACTGAAATCAAGCATAAATTGCACACAACAGATGCAAAATAATGTGTTAGATATGCTGTAAGGTGAATTTGGATCTATTACCATTATAATTGGACCACAGCTAAAAGCCAGCCATACATTTTATAGACAGTTCTTACTATAATCCATCTAAAAGGCATATATCTATGAAATATGTATTGTGATGCTTTACTCATTCATTCTACAGGCAGTATTATGTTTGAGACTCCGTGTGAGAAACTGAAGATAAAGAAAAGAATTAAAAATTCTTATTCCAGAAATCTCACAGCATAGAAATACTTGTTACTTCCTTCTCCTCTGCCTCCTCCTCCACCAATAAATAGAGTGAATATATACAATGGAAAAAATGGACCTAGTATGATTGAAGTATCAGAGAGGGGAACAGCAGGCTGTTAACTCTCAGGCGTTAGGAATTGCTGTAAGATTCTGAAGGATAAGAGGGACTTATACAGGGTGAGAAGAGGACACTAAGCAGAAGGAAGAGCATGTACAAGGACAAAGAGGCACGAGAAAGCAAAAATACTTTTAGAAACCAGCAACTTTGGTCTGACTAGAGCGGTTAATGTTTGTGGAGATGCAATGACATCGGGCAACTGCTGAAAGGAAAAATCTGGGATCCTATATGTCTTACTAGGGAGTCTGAACTATTCCTGAAGAAAGAAGGATTCATCAAAGTTTACTGTTGTTGACAGAGCCAAAATCTTCATGTTTTAAAGATTTAGACTGACCTCTATTTAAAACAGAAGATTCTAAGACAAAACAGATTTTGAATGAACAAAGTTTATACTTACAAGTTGTATGAGAAAGATAGGGTGACCAGCAAAGGTGATCTGTTATCAAATTTTAGCATGCAGAATATTTATCTCAACCACTTACTAAAATGCTTAGAACTTTGTTTCTTCTCTTCCTTGAAATTATTGGTATAATCATCCCTCTCTGGATTTTTACACAATTTTTTGTTGATGTGTTAACTGCCATCTTTCCTATTAGTCTCTTTCAGGATCAAATCCAAATGGTTCCTCTCCAAGGACCAGGGGATGGTGGTGCAAAGAGTCTCATGTAGTTGGGATCAATGCCAGTCAGCAGTATAAAAACTGACACCAGGTCCTGCAAGACACCTGGGCGATAAGGTGAGATGGACACATTCAATAATATAGCACTCTCTCACCCTCTCCCTGGTAGTGACACCAGGAATTTTAGAACTTTAGTTTTTGTCTTAGGGTTATAATTCCATGAGAAAAAGCCTTTTTATTATAGTTTTCTCATTACTTAAAGGATTATTCTAGTGTCTACTCAGAAAGCTGTTAGTAATAAAATTTCCACCCTCCCTAATAACTTTCCAAAGTTTCTCTTATGTGAATTCTGTACATCCATTTATTGGAAAAACTTTAACCCCCAAAGAACCATTGTAATGAATTTGTTTTAATATATTTGAAATGTTAAATGTGTATTCAAACAATCATTGTATTTCCCAACCTTTGGCATGACAATATTTCTTTACAGATATGAGAAAAGCCTAGTCTAGGTTTGAAAATCAACATTTACAATGGCCCTCGGGAATGGGAGTGTACAGAAACTTCAGAAGAAGACCATGTGGTTACAACATCTGGCACATCTGAGAAGTGAGGCTTGAGCAGGAGGTGGTTTTGTTTACTGTGGCAAGAAAGGAGAGACACATCCTGGAGGCTGTCTGGATGTTAGTGAAGGATTTCAGGCAAGTGAATGACAGGCTCAGTTTGAGTTTTAAGGATTCATTCTAGCATGATTGAGGGGAATGGTTTGAAGGGGGCATGCTTGCATTCCAGAGACCATTAAAAACCTGTTCAAATAACTGAAGCAAAAAATAAAACACAATGATAAGGTAGTGGGAACAAATGGCATTAAAGATACTTATAAGGTGAAAGATTGAGTGGACTTAGTAATTGGCTGGATCCCTCTGGATGGAGAAAGAATAGGAATCTAGGATGATGCTCAGCTTCCTGGATGAGATTCACTGCATGATGATGTGCTTTTTATAAAAAAATAATAATACAAGAAAAAGAAAAGAACAGTTTGGGAATATGTAATAATAGTAGTTAACATTTATTCAGTGCTTATTCACTGCAGTGTCAAACTCTTTGTATTATCTTATGTCAAAGGGGAGTTCTATTTGGAGCATGATGAGTTTGAGAGTCTGTGACTTCAAGAGAACATCCTCATCAGCAGCCCCAGGAGGATACATGAGTCTGCAGCTTAGAAGAGTTAGTTGGTTTTGAGAGTCATGAGGATAATTGTAGCTAACATTTATTGAGTGTTTGCCACATGCCAGGTACTGTTCTAAGTACTTTGTGTGTATTGCCCATTTAATTCTCACAGCATCCATACAAGGTAAGAACAATTTTATCTATACTAATAAAAGGGTAATATGCTAATTAGGGTACACATCTTCCAGACATCCTTTTGGACAAAGCCACAGCAGCTGCAAGGCCCAGGGTTCAGGCAGCCTAGGACATCCCCTGAGGGCTCCCAGACTGTGAGAGGGGGGCACGCTGAGCTGAGGGAGCCTTCCCCAGCCCCAGTGCATGAATCTTTGTGCACCAGGCTTCTAGTTGTTTTCATAATAGAGGAAAAAGAGGTCTACTGACAAATATGAGTTGATGTACCAAAGGTCACAGGGCTGGTAAATAGCTGAGCCAGAATCTGAGCCAGAGACCATAGTCTTCCTAGACCTTGGGATTGAAAACCCAAAGAAAGTTGTGAAAGTAAGATCCCTGAACCACACTTGGGTTCCCTTGAAAGCACATCCACTGGATTGCATTTTCAATCAGGTAGTGATGTTCTACAACCCAGAGACCAAATGTCATGTCCTACCGGAGTTGAGGTTAAAAAAACTGAGTTTGAAATTCCCTTTGTGTGATTTGAGGTAACTTTATCTCTGGGAGTGTCATTTTTTTTTCAATCTGTTTTAGTTGTATAATACCACCCAAAAGGATTTTTCTAAGAATAAACTGAAATGGATTTATTTTAAAGTGGAGCAAGTAGTGAGTATGCACTAAAAGTCTATCACATACTTAACTTCCTTTAATCTGTAATAGTACTAAAATAGCCATCTGAAAATACCCAGGAGCAGACAGGCTGGTGCATGTGTATGGAGGGGGGGGGAGGATATTGCAGAAGAGGCTTCCTTTACATCTTCTTTGAAAAATTAACTTGTTCAGGTAAGAAAAATGACAATAATTTTGCCCACCCTATTTCAAGCATTGGAGTGAGAGGTAATTATGCCTATGTTCTAAGTTAGAGAGAATTATGGAATGTTAGAACTTCTCAGGCTAGTATTCTGTGTTCATAAGCTGACATAATAATTTCTTTAAAGTATTGCACCAGAAATAAAACTACCTGTAGCTATTTTGCACTCATTTATCATTGGAAATATCACTGTTATTCAATTTTTAACACCTTGGTTATTACCACTTCACAGATTTTCTCAAGTTTAAGTGCAATTTATCACATCTTAAAAGTAAAATAGTTTTCTTAGATGTACAACCCTAATTGGTTTTATTGAACAAGTGTTTGAACTCAAGGACAGAGAGAATATCTTGCAGTTCTTTCATACCACTCATAGGTATTTAGGATGATTTGGAGAAATTAACCAGCAGCTGTTAAATACCATTTTTTATAAACATTGAATAAAAAATCTTTTTGCCAGTAGGTCACTTTTGAGAGCACCACAATACTTTAATTATAGCATGATTTGCACATTTGGAAAAAATCTTAGGATCAGTGCATAACACATTCTCATATAGTTAAAAACTTCTAAACCTTTTGAGATCTCTCTTTATTTTTTAATTTAAATACATTACTGTTGAAAGTATTACATATGTCTCCTTTTTTTCCTCATTGACCTCTCCCAGGCTGCTTCCCGCTCTGCTCCCCAGCATATGCCCCCGCACCCCATACTGTCTGTGTCCTTTGGTTATTATGCTTTTATGCATTTGAGATCTCCTTTTACAGTTGGAGCTAGCCTGCCAATGAAAAGTTATATGCTTAAGAAATTTGCAGAACTATTTAAAAATGCATGGCTTAAGTCATTCTCCATTCTTGGAATTGGGCATAATTTATCTGATTAAATGATAACCCAGCATAAGCAATACTTTATAATCAGTCAATACAGTGCTTCCTTCTCTCCAACTTGATTTCAAAGGCAGAGGTATAAAATTTCCATCATACTCTATAATTTAGGTATTAATCTTTGACGCATTCTTGACATTCTACTTACACCTACACAGTCTTTCAGTCTTCCAAAATGCCATCGTTTCAAGGTTGAGCAAATTAAGGCATACAACGTTTTACCACTAAGAGAAAATAACTCTCCCTTCTCCTGACTTCTTGCTCCCTCTCTCTCTCTCAAACTATTTTAACATGACTTTTTATCTTGTCTCTGCCAAGTTAAAAAAATCATTGTGTAACTTTCCTGATTTAATTGAAACTCTCACAAGTTAAGACCTTTGCAAGAACTCAGGGTTCCCTAAATAATGTGCCATCTTTTATGTCATCAATGACACCATCCACAAGTTACTTCACACATCCTGCTAAACAGCAACTAAGGCTTCTATTATTAATATATTCTAGCATTAGTCTCTCATCATAAAAATCCTATTATACTTTATTGAATTTAGAGTTCTGCTTCCCTTTAAGACTTCTTAGCACAATAATTCTTTTTCATATCTACACAGTAGAATCAGATGGAGAGTGCCTGGGCCTCACCCCAGAACAAATAAATCAGAATCTCTAGGGGTAAAAGCTACACGTTAGTAAATGTTAAAGTTATGACAGTTCTTTCACTTGTGCAGCCAGGGTTTAAATTATAGGCATATCTCACAGATATTATGGATTCGGTTCCAGACAACTGTAATAAAGTGAGTATTACAATAAAGTGACTCGTGATCTTTTCACTGGCGGAGGGTATTGCCTTCAATTTGTAAAAAAAACAAAAACAAAAACAAAAACAACCAAACAAAAACACAAACCTGTCAGCTCAATAAAGCAACACACACACAAAACCAGGCATGCCTGTACTATTATAGTAATTCAGGGGTAACTTCAGTTGGGTATATCCAGGTTTGCCCAGTTATCTTCTGAGTATGATCCTGGTGGAGTCTAACAAATAAGTAGGCTTTTAAACTTTGATTTGCATAGACATCTCCTGCAAATCTAAGGAAAATGCAGATTCTGATTCAGTAGCTCTGGGGTGAGGCCTGGGAGTCCACATTCATAGCAAGCTACCAGGTGATACAGGTGCTGCTGCTCTGTGGAACCCTATCTCCTTGACATCCTTGTTTTCACTGCTTCAACTTCCACGTATGCTAATTAGGAACCCACATCTGTAAGTATAGCCCCTCCCTTTTGGCCCCAAATTTTTATTCCCTTTTACACATCTACAATTTAATGTTTCTGAGACACTGGAAATTCAGTGTGACTCCACCTGGATTCCACTGTCTTAAGTCAAGTCTTGATTGTATTTTACCTTCGTTATCAATTACCTCTTAACAAGATTCCCTGCCTGGTGTCTAGAAAATAAAGCCAGAATAGGATATCCTTCAGAGTGTGGTTTTCTGCTTACATCCTTCTCCTCCTCTGCCAGCATCTGAGCTTGTCCTCTGGAAGAGCCCCTCATCCGCTGAAATAAGCTGGACTTTTCCTGCTTCCATGCCTTTCTCAGGCTGTCCCTTCCTCACCTTAACTTCCTGCTCAACAAGGACCTATTAGTCAAACATTGTCAAACAACACCGGTTCTTAAACACTCACTAAAGTCCAAGATGAACTGATCAGTTTCCCTCTCCCTTGTCTTCTTTAAAACACTTTCAACACTAAATTCAGTTGTTTTACAACACTTTCCTTTAACCAAATTACAGCCATCCCTCCGCTTATGCCCTAGGAAAGGAACCTTGTTTCTTTGTTGTTATTTAAGCACAAATCATTTCGAATCAACTAAAGAAACTGCAAAACGAGTGGGGAGCACTGAATGGTCACTAATGTTGCCTTCTTTGACTAAGAATTTAAGTTTTGTTCTCTTCGTTCTTTGTTCAGTAAACATTTATTTGATTAAACTCAAATTGATTGTTTAGCTGCCCTAGAGAAAATCAGAGTGAAAAGATGTAGATTTAGCAGATAGAAAAATCAAATACTTATGTTTTAGGTTGAGTTCAAATGCATAAATAGTGGTTTTTATTAAGTAATGTGGTTGCTTGTCTCTGTATCCTTCACTCCACAGTTAGCCCCAGATAAGTGTCCTGTTCATCATCATAAAAGCAACTCAAGATCTGTCTGAAAAAGGTGAGGCAGTTTCAACTGCATTTTTGTCACACTTCACATGGCTTTCCAGCCATTGCAGTTTGAACAAAGCCAAATTTCCAAGCTAAGTTCTATAAGTAGAAATCAGAGGCTATGATTAAGTGAACAGAAATAGAACTGACAGCCAAAATGCGTCAACATCAATGAAAAGTGACATCAGCTGGTGTGCTGTGCTGTTGCCCCCCTTTTTAAAAAGGTGAGTAGGTGTTTAAATATTTGAAATGTTTAGGAAGTATTCTCTTCAGCTTATTTTTTTCTTTATGCAATTTTTTTAACAGGAGAAATGTTCTTTACAAGGGTTAGAGTACATATTAATACCAACAAAGGTAAAAACATGTATCTGGTTAAAAACAGGGTGTCAAGGAAGACTATAACCATCTCCCGAGGAATAAAATTTTAGGATTATTATAACAATCCCGAACAATTAGAAGGAGGGCTCTGCAGTTTAGAGCTGATCATTTAGATGTAGATGCAGCTAAATCTATATCTCTTAACTCTGATGTTCACCATCTACAGAGCTGATTGCTGTGGAATAAAGTAACATCACTTGTCAGTTCTTTTTTAAAAAAAATACATTTTACTGATTTTTTTACAGAGAGGAAGGGAGAGGGATAGAGAGTTAGAAACATCGGTGAGAGAGAAACATAGATCTGTTGCCTCCTGCACACGCCCTACTGGGGATGTGCCCACAACCAAGGTACATGCCCTTGACCGGAATCGAACCTGGGACCCTTCAGTCTACAGGCTGACACTCTATCCACCGAGCCAAACCTGTTAGAGTACCTGTCAGTTCTTTATGAACCATTGGATGATGGTATCCTTGCTGATATCCAAAGGAATTTCAAATGAATGTAAAGAGAAAAACAGGTTAATTTTTTTTATCACAAAAAGATGAAACATGCCCAGACAATCCTCTTTCATCATTCTGCATAAAGTTGTTGATTTTATTACCTTCAAAATGAATTTGTGAGCCCAAAAAAGAATATGTAGGTTATTCTCTTGAAATACCAGCAATATCATATTGTTTAACTTAATAATTGCTTAATAATTAAAGAGTACTTAATTACTTCACATTGATATCCCATTTAACAAAATTGAACTTTTCAAAAGGGAAGTCAGCATTTATTCTATGACTTTCATGTATCACAGCATTTGTGAAACGATAAAAAGGGTCAATTTGTCTATTCCTGGCTTACTACAATGGATATTTTTCCATTGCAGTTTTTCTGGCATAAACAATTCAGACATAGTGACCAAATAAGATCGCTGTGCCTCATTATAGTCTGAGAAATGAATTAAAATGTTATAGATGTTTTTATTATGAGAATGTTTGTTCTTAGGAACAGTTTTTCATTCGGTATATACCAATATTAGTCTTAAAAAGGAAGCAAATTCTGCCTGGCCAGGTAACTCAGTTAATTGGTTGAACGTCATCCTGTGTATCAAAATGTGGCAGGTTCAATTCAGGTCAGGGCACATACCTAGGTTGCAGCTCCATTTCTGGATGGAGTGCAGTACAGGGGGCAATTGATCCATGTCACACATCAATGTTTCCCTTCTCTCTCTCTCTCTCTCTCTCTCTCTCTCTCTCTCTCTCTCTCTCTCGGAAATATCACTGGGTGAGGATTAAAACATCAGGAAATTTTGACGCATACTATAATGGGGATAAACCTTGAAGACATTGTGATAATCAAATATATCAGTCACAACGAGACAAATATTCTAATTCCACTTACTTGAGGCACCTAGATTAGTCAATTTATAGAGACAGAAAGTAGAATTGTGGTTACCAGGAACTGGGGAGAGGGGGACACGGGAGTTATTATTTAGTGTGTACAGAATTTTGGTTTTGCAAGATGAAAAGAGTTCTGCAGATGAATGGCAGTCATGGTTTCACAGCAGTGTTAGTGTACTTAATACCACTGAACTATATACTTTATGATGGTTAAGATTGTAAGATTTATATTATGCATACCATACCGCAATTAAAATGTTTTAGATAGAAAAAGTATCACCAAGAAGGCACACTATCCATTGTTCTGGTTATGAAATCAGCACGGTTGCACAAAGCGGCAAGTGGGAAGCACAATGAATATTCTGAAACAAACACAGTATGGCAGCAATGATGTAATACTGGGCTTGCCGCCCAACAGCTGAGCTTCTCTTGGGCTCTATGACTTGGGCTCAAAGAAGTAAATTCAATTTTCTAGGCTTTGAACCCTATCCCTTCTGTAAAATAAAGGGATAATAATCTCACCCCTGATTTTCATGTGATGTTGTCACCAGAATTAAATGATGATTTTTAAAATGAAAAATGCTATGGCAAGTTGGAAGGTAGGGAGGGTCATACAAAGCACTTCTTTACCAGGAGACTATCAGTTAATAAACACAGACAATTTGAAGAAGACCTAGAAGACACTCCTTACCCCTCTTAGCTGACTGGCGAGATGGAAGTCTACACCATTTCATAATCTATTTATTGTGTGATTATACACAAGTTACCTAATCTATTTTGGTTTTCTCATCTGTTAAATGAGAATAGTAATCAATAATAACCTCAGGGGGTGAGAGGAAGGTAGTTCACGGTGCTTAAAACAGTTCATCTTGCTGCCAACAAATTTATCAATCAAAACACAGCCTCTTTCAGTACTCAATATCAGTGGTTTTGAAAAAAATTAAATTCTTTATTGATTAAAGTATTACATATGTCTCCATTTTCCCCCATTGACCTCTTCCTGGCCACTCCCATCACTTAGCACATGCCCTCATCCCCCTAGTGTCCATGTCCATTGGTAATGCTTAAATGCATGCATACAAGTCCTTTGGTTGATCTCTTACCCCAGCCCCATCCCACCTCCCCGCCTTCCCTCTGAGGTTTGACAGTCAGTTCTATGCATCTCAGTCTCATCTATTTTTGTTCATTAGTTAATGTTGTTCATTATATTCCAAAAATGAGTGAGATCATGGGCATGTATCTTTCTCTGACTGACTTATTTCACTTAGCATAATGCTCTGCAGGTCCATCCATGCTGTTGTAAATGGTAGGAGTTCCTTCTTTTTTACAGCAGCATAGTATTCCATTGTGTAGATGTGCCATAGTTTTCTAATCCACTCATTTGCTGATGGGCATTTAGGCTGATTCCAAATCGTAGCTATTGTAAATTGTGCTGCTTGAACATAGGGGTGCATATATCCTTTCTGATTGGTGTTTCTAGTTTCTTGGGATATATTCCTAGAAGTGGGTCACTGGGTCAAATGGGAGTTCTATTTTTAGTTTTATGGGGAAACTCCATACTGTTCTCCACAGTGGCTGCACCAGTCTGCATTCCCACCAGCAGTGCAGGAAGGTTCCTTTTTCTCCGCATCCTCTCCAGCACTTGTCATTTGTTGATTTGTTGATGATAGCCATTTTGGCAGGTGTGAAATGGTAATTCATTATCATTTTTATTTGCATCTCATGGATGATATGTTTTCATATGTCTCTTGGCCTTCTCTATGTCCTCTTTCAAAATTGTCTATTTAGATCCTTTGCCTATTTTTTTATTGGATTGTTTATCTTCCTTTTTTAAAGTTGTATGAGTTCCCTATAAATTTTGGAGATTAAACACTTATCAGAGATAACATTGGCAAATATGTTCTCCAATGCAGTGGGCTTTCTTATTGTTTTGTTTGTGGTTCCTTTTGCTGTGCAGAAGCCTTTTATTTTGATGTAGTCCCATTTGTTTATTTTATCCTTAATTTCCATTCTCCTAGGAGCTGTATCAGTAAAGATATTACTATGACATATGTCTGATATTTTGCTGCCTGTGGTTTCCTCTGAGATTTTTATGGTTTCTTATCTTACATTTAAGTCCTTTATCTATTTTGAGTTTATTTTTATGTATGGTGTAAGTTAGTGGTCTAGTTTCATTTTTTTTTTTTTTGCATGTATCTGTCCAATTTTTCCAACACTATTTATTGAAGAGACTGTCTTGATTCCATTTTATGCTCTTGCCTCCTTTGTCAAATATTTTTTTTTATTTCATTGCTTAAAGTATTACAACAAGTGATAGATAAGTATTACAACAGATGATAGATAGATCTCCATTTTTTCCCCTTGCCCTTCCCCCCGTCCTTTGTCAAATATTAATTGAGCATAGTGGTTTGGGTCAATTTCTGGATTCTGTTCTGTTCCATTGGTCTATATGTCTGTTTTTGTGCCAGTACCAAACCTTTTTTTTGTCTGTGAAGCTCCTGATTTTCCCTTCAATTTTGAATGATAGCCTTGATGGATAGAGTATTCTTGGATTCAGTCCCTTACTTTGCATCACTTTGTATACCTTACTCTATTCCCTTATGGCCTGACATGTTTCTGTTGAGAAATCATTTGATAGCATAATGGGAATTCCCTTATAGGTAACTTTCTCTCTCTTGCAGCCCTTAACATTCTTTCTTTGTCATTAATGTTTGCCATTGAAATTACAACATGTATTGGTGTAGGTTTTTTGGGTTCATCTGTTTAAGACTTTGTGTTTGTATGACTTTTTCTTTCCCCAAAACAGGGAAGTTTTCTGTCATTATTTCTTCAAATACGTTTCCTAATCCTTGCTCCTCTTTTTGTCATTCTGATACCCCTATTATAAATATGTTACTTAATTTCATATTGTCCCAAATCTCCCTTAGACTCTCCTCATGCTTTCTAATTTCTTTCTCCAATTGCTGTGAAGATTAGGTGTGTTTGATTGCCCTGTCTTCTAATTCAGTCCTCCACTTCTTCTAGTCTACTGTTGAAACCTTCCATAGTGTTGTTATTGTTTTTTATTGTAGTTTTATCACTTTTTATTTCCCCTTGATTCTTACATATGTTGTTGATTTTCTCATCCAGGTGGTTTAGGAACTATATGAATCTTATTCTGAATTCTTTTTCTGACATAGTGCATGCCTTTGTTTCATTTAGTTCCTTTTCTGGTGCCTCCTTTTCTTTCTTCTGGGTGTTGTTTGTCTCCCCATTTTTGCTTTCATAGAAGGGTCCAGGCGCCAAGATGTGTGGGGACAACTCCACATTCTTGGCAGGCAGGGAGTGAAGTCCAATGCTTGCTGGTGGGACATGAGGGGCCCAGGAGGATGCCACAGGCTTGGTGGGTGGGGAGTGCAGTCTGAGGCTCGGCTGCAGAATGCATGGGGCCCAGGGCTCACACTGTGGGCTTGCTGGGCAGGGAGTGAAGTTTGAGACTCACCATTGGGACACAGTGGTCTGGTGGGAGGGGGGCACACTCTGAGCCCTACAGGAGTCTACATCTGGGAGGCTGGAGTCCTGGTGTCCATGGGTCTGCAGTTGAGGTAGCAGGTCTTTTGCCAGAGTGTTTGTAGGATCTGGGGTGGTGTCTGAGGGCAGTTTGGGTGGTGATGAGGCTGAGACCCTAGTCACTGCAGCTCTCCCCTTCAAGATGGCATGGTTTCTGCCAGAGCTGGCTGCCCTGGGAGTGATTTCAGTGGTAGCAGGGGCTATCTAAGAAAGCCCGGTCTGCCAGCTCCTGAAAGTCCTGCAGGATCTAACTGTCATTCACACACACACACACACACACACACACACACACACACACACACACATGCCCACACTCTCCTTTCACTCCCTCACTCATTCACACTCTCTCCCTCACTGCTGTCTTGCTGGCCTCCATCTTCTATAATGGTTCTCAAATTTTAATATGCATGTGAATTTCCAGAAGAGGTTGTTAACATGCTGGTTCTGAAACAATAGGTCTGGAGTGCAGCCCAAGATCCTCCAGTTCTCAGTGCCCAGGAAATGCTGCTTCTGTTGTTCTGTGGACACATTGAGCAGAAAGTCTCTGTACCATGGGTCTCACAGTGAGGTCCACCTTTAAATACTCAGGTTTCACTTTATAAGAAGGAAGAAAAAGTCAGAGCTTTAATCAGGCCCCAATTCAATTGACTTCAGTTCTATTGATTTTAGACTTTTGAGTAATAAGATACCTTAGACTTAGAGACTTCATAGTTTAACATCTCCATCTTATCAGTAAAGGAAAATACCATATCTAACATCACAGGACAACAGATGATATCAACATCTAGGTTTTCCCGTTCACAGTCCTTACACTTACCAGGAATAGAGTGATTGATAGCCTTAAACAAACACCCCTTAAGTATACATCCTATCTGAGGAATCATGTGGGACAGAGGAACAATGGTTGGCTCTGGAAAGAAGCCAACAAGGGTAGCATGCTTCATGCTGAACCAGAATGTTCATCTGGACTTTCCCAAAGGAAGAGAAGTGAGTGACTAGTCCACATTTCATCAATATCTTAGAAGCGAAGCAGAATTTCATACACAACATCTCAACACATCTTCATCCTGAAATTTGTTTTTCTTAGAAAATTTTTAAAAGAGTCAGAATTCAAGCTGCCTTTGCTTGACCTTTGGGTCTTTGAATCTCATGTTTCAGGTTCTCACTCACCCTCCAGGAGAACAGAACCACTGGAGTCCTCCTTGAAGAACAAGCAGTAATGGTGACAGCCCATCTCCAATGCCTATGAGACAGTCAGCTCAGAGGGACTCTTTCTCCAGACACATGACTAATCACTCAGCTTCCTAAGGATGTGTTATAAATGTTCTCAGAGCTGTGCTGCAACCCAGTGGGTGCTTTTTGGCTCTGTCTCACCACATATGTTATCTTCATGGTAGCTGGTCCCAAAAAGGGTTATAACTCAAGGGAATCTCTTCACAGATTCATGTCTGGCTTTAAAACAAGAAGCTCTCAAACCTGTCAAATCAGGGAAACAGATGGCATCTCTATTGGGTGGGGGGTACATTTTCCCTCTGGGTTTGTGAAGGTTTCATCTGGAAGGACTCCCTCCTTTTACATTCCTGGGTCTGATAACTGGCATGTTGGAAACCAACTCTGTGCCCCAAAAAAGGAGCTCTTTTCAAGGTGTACAGTTTCATGAGGTTCAGGTTGAATTCATAGGGAAGGAGGCAAAGGAGGTGGGGGAGGTTTAATGTACACAGCATGTAGCATTAATTGAATACTTCTGTTGGTTGCCATAGGAATGAGAAGACTTTTGAGCTTAAATCCTAGCTCCTCTGGAGCTATATTAAAAATGTGATGGTGGATTCTTACTGTTTACAAATACCAGTTTTTCAAATAGGGGCTCTTTAAAAAATGCAGCACAAATTCTTACCCTGCCAAAGAAGGTTATACTAACCTAAAAAAATGTCACTCCCAAGGCCAAACAGCTAAAGAACAGGGACTTTCCCCTGTTACCTTGGGCCCCAAAACTTCCAAGCTAATGAAACATAATGTAATTCTGTTCTTTTCCACCCCAGCAGGAATTTGTGAAATACACAAAAAAGCCTATAACAGGTGGTAACTCACTCAAGGCAATCATCATGGAATTGTTGTGGGAGAATATTTAAGAACCAAACAACTGGCTTATAACCAATAGCTCTTGAAACCATTTTAAATATTAATTGTTGGAAGCATAGTGGCACTCCCTTTGTATGTTTCTCTCAGCAGCCAGCTCTCTAAGTCTGTTCACTGGTGATTTAAAGTCCCAACACTAAGGGCCAACCTGCAAACTCTCAGCATTATATACCACACCAAGTTTAATTAGTGTCTACTAATTTGAAAAGCTATGGAGAAATTAAACACATTGAAAGCTGAGCACATTACATATAGTTTCCCAACTGGCATGCCAAGGTGTTGCCTCCTCAGCTCTGGACAGCTGAACCCCTGAAGCTGCCTGCCTGTAGACACATTTGCTCATTTACAAATATGATCATTTTTTATGTATACTTAATATGAAAAGAATTGAAAGAATCTTGGGAATGGGAATTGGTCTGGTTTACTGTGTATTACCAGTAATTCATGCAATGCCTGTTGTATAGTAAATGATAAACAATTATCTGCCAATTAACTAACTATTAATAAATGATTAGTGACTGAACATTTAGATTCAACAACTGTGGACCAAACCCTGAAAGAATAGAAACTCTGTTGTTGAGCCTTTCATTATGCAATGGATAAAGTGCCTACTCTAGGCCAAGCATCTACATATATTATGTTTATTAATTTGACTGAAGAAAGAAGGACCTGAACTCTTTATGGAAAACTGACCAAAATGTTACTGTAGTTTAATTTCTTGTTGCAAACACATCTCAAAAAATCCCAGTGGTAAAAAGAATAACAGATGACCTTTTGGTGAGGACATCTTGGCATGGATCCTTCACGTTCTTTTTCTTTGCATGGCTCTCCAGAAAAAGAACATGAAGATCTCACTAAAATCCACCTGCTCTCTGTGAGGGAAAATAGTTATAGTAATTATCACTCTGGGAGAACGTACTATGGACCAGGCACAATTCTAGATGCACTACACATATTAACTCATTTAATCATCATGTATGCATACTTACCTATAACACAAGTTAGAAAGGCAGACAAAATAGATAGTTCAAGGTTAACACTACCTCTAAGTTCATTTTGATTATTTATTTATCTCTATCTATCTCTATTCCTATCTTTGTCTCTTTCGAATTTCTACTTCAACCTACCTATATATCTATCCATCTATCTCCCATCTATCCATCTAGCTAATCTGTCTATTGGCAATCCTCACTTTGAAAAGCAGTTTAGGATTATAAAAATGACGTTTCAATGACCTAAAAATTACTTATATGGTTTTGATACAATTTAGAGTCACTCCTTGTGGATTCTTACCACTATAGCCAATCGTATTTTCCTAATGTGCTTGGAAATTTCAAGAGCCATATCTTCTCTGCAGGGTCTGTAAGCCTTGTGGCCCAGAGAGATTATTATTCTTTCCTTCTTCAACATATCTTTGGATACTTTTAGGTTACTATCTGGATTTTGAGGCAGACTAGGAAAACACAATTCAACTTGTGATTAGTTTTTCAGCCCCCTCCAGGATAGTTGAAAACACATATGCACAAGCACAAAAAGAACTGAGGGCAATATGATTTTCTTGCCAGAGGAAATAGTCATATATCATTATTATATACTAGGGGCCTGGCGCACAAAAATTTGTGCACTGGGGCGGGGGGGACGCGTTCCTCAGCCCGGCCTGTGCCCTCTCACAGTCTGGGACCCCTCGAGGGATGTCCACCTGTTGGCGTGACTGGCCAGCTTGGGTGAGGGGCTGATGGCTGTTTGCAGGCTGGCCAAGCCCCCCAGTGGGGACCCTCATCCCATGGGAGTGTGGCCAGCCTGGGTGAGGGGCTGAGGGCCATTTTCAGGCTGCCCACATCCTTTCCAAGGTTTGGGTCCCTACTGGGGTTCCTGGGAAGCCTGGATGAGAAGCTGAGGGCCATTTTAGGGCTGTTCACAGTCCCTTCAGAGTTCAGGTCTCTACTGGGGTGGCTGGCCAGCCTGGGTGAGGGGCTGAGGGCCTTTTTCAGGCTGCCCACAGCTCCCATTGACCCAAGGTCCCAGTGAGGCTGGCTGGAATCAGGTTTCTGGGGTTTATTTATCTTCTATAATTGAAATATTATTGCCTTGAGCAGAGGCTTAGTCAGGCAACAAAGCCTCCTGTTTGCTTCAGCTCCTTGGCTTCTATAATTGAAACATTGTTGCCTTGAGCAGAGGCCCGGCCTTCCTAGGCAGGCAGTTTCAACTCCATCGCTGGTGCAATGGGAGCCTCCTGTTTTCTCTAGCTCCGTGACTGCCAGACACCATCTTGGCTGGGTTAATTTGCATACAGCCACTCTGATTGGCTGATGGGCATGACTTGGCTGATGGACATGGCTTAGGTGTCCTGGAGTGATGGTTAATTTGTGTATTAGTCTTTTATTAGATTAGATTCTCAAATTCATGTTTAAAATGCACATATTCTGTGATTAAGAGGCCATTTTCATGTATTTCTACTTAAAGATTTGAGAGTTATAGTAAATAGAGAGTTGCTTGAGAATTCCTCATTTCCTGTTCAACATTTCTTCATTTTCCTATTTCCAGATCAATTAAGTAAACAATGAGATACTGATATAATTTATGAGTGGTCTTTCTACCAAGCAAAGAAATTTCCATATTGTAAGCAAGATCAATTTACTAGATTCCACTTGTCAGATGGGTAAAATGACATTTTGAGCTCTTGTTCTCCACTCTGTGAACTAGACTTTCTACAAAAAGCAGAAAGGGTATTTTCAGAAGTGAGCAGTGAGCAAGTAGAGGCACAGGCTTTACTTCTCTTGGCTCTGGCCTGTCACACTGGCCAATGCCACCGCTCTTCCAGGGTGGCTCTCCTCAGCGCAGTTTCAAGAACAGAAGACTGCATGATTGTGTTTTGGAAACTCTTCTTGCTAAGGATTAGGGAACTGCTGCAATAAGCATTTCTGGAGGTCCCTACAGGAAAATGAGATGTGGGAGAAAGCTTTATTTGCATGGAATTATATCCCTCATCTTGCAAAATCCCATTACCCTTAGTCTAGTCCTAGAAGGGGATTCAGCAGAATTAGAAGCAAAGTGAGAGTCCAGAGTTTCCATTCCATGGTGGAGCTGGGTCCAGCCTAGCATCAGGCTAGTCACAGTCCATCAGTCCATTGTGTGGGGTCCAAATGGCCCTGAGCCATGTGGGCCAGTGCAGAGGAGCACACCCACTACAACAAGAGAGCCAGAAGCCCAAGGGCAAAAGATAGAGGAAACTCTTTTGTTTAGGAGTTTAAATATTCAAAATCTTCCTGTGCTTGCAAATGGCCACACCTACTCTGACCAATGACCTGCTCCCAGGTGTGACTGACAAACAAGTACCTCCTCTCTTTCATACATCTATTTGGCCTTCCCTTTGCTCTTTCCCTGTTAATCAATAACCAGGTTATTTACAATGGTATCAACATGACCTCTTATCCAGGATATTTGGGTCTTGTGCCTTCTAATAGAAAAAATAAGTACAATAGAAAGATAAATTAACACCAGCTGATATTTTTATTGGTCTCTAGATTCCATCTTGAAATATACCTCCATTTTGAATTAATCAAATACTTCTCTTTCTTTTTCTATATAGATATATCTTTTTATTACCAAACTGACCAGAAAAATATACACATCTCTATGTCATGTGTTTTTAATAATCCTAGATTATTTGTTTCAGCTTTCCAGTTCTAAACTTTCATATTGAAATGCTATCAATTAAAAAATAAAATTCTTCCCTGGCTGGTGTAGCTCAGTTACTGGAAGCATCATACAATGAAAGGGTGCAGGTTCAGGTTCAATTCCTAGCCAGGGCACATACCAAGGTTGCAGGCTCAGTCCCTGGTTGGGGAGCATATGAGAGGCAACCCAATCAAGTTTCTATTTCTCCCTTCTTCTCTCTAAAATCAATAAACATATCCTTGGGTGAGGACTTCAAAATTTTCATAAAGATAAAATTCTATTTTGGCTTCTTTTTTTTTCCTAGCTCCCTGAGATGTTAACACTGACTTAACTTTGAGAGCTGATGTCTTGAGGATGTTTGCGGTGAGTTGTTCAGTGCTGCATGAATGTTAGTCTGAATACTTGTTCTAACTTTGCCTTCTTCTTTGTCTGGTTCTATTATACCTCAGAACAATGGGCCATTATAAATGTTGCTTTTGAGTAGATTAAAGTTATAAAACAGAGCTGAGCTCATCAGATTTTGACACTGGCTTTTGAACATTACAATGGTTCCCCACCTTAAAAAATTCCTCACACAGATATTCCTACATGTAACCTACAGTTATGCTCCCCAGAGTGTAAAATCATTTTTTTGAAGAAACAAGGTGATTTTCTTTAAAGAACCTAGTCATTAATTATTTAGTAAAATGAAGCCCCTTTTTGTAAGTGAATAATCAATTATCCTCTTTTAAAATACATTTTTAAGTTGAAATTTGTCTTTCTGAGCTTTCTTAAATTATGGGCCTTTTACACGATATTTCAAATTTCCCTTGCTTGATCAACTCTAGAAATGACTGACTTCTAAACTCATCCCTCAGCCCCTGGGAATCAACTCTATTTTTCAAATTTCCAATTTAGCATCTCTTTCAATCACACATTCATGCTCACCTAAATGGTTGGTGTTTGTCAGTAAATTGTGCATTCTCTCTCTCTCTCTCTCTCTCTCTCTCTCTCTCTCTCTCTCTCTCTCGTTCTCCCCTCCCCCCTTCTCTCCCTCTCTCTCCTATGAGTCACTGTAATTTCAGTAGAATCACAATAGAGAGTTCAGAACCTTTCGCCCACACCTCACTGAAAGCTAAAGGAACCAGGAGACAGCTTTCTCTTGTAAATGTCAAGTGTTCTGCATGTCTCCATTGGGGGCTGAATAGAACTGTAACCTTAGAAAAGTTAAGTCCCTGGGTCTGGGCAAAGCTTGGAGCACAGGCACACCTCATATAGTGTACTTTGCTTTATTGCAATTCACAGGTGTTGCATTGCCTTTTTGTTTGTTTTTGTTTTATTTTTGTTTTATTTTTTATATTTTGTAAATTGAAGTCAAGACCCTCTACCAGCAAAAAGATTACAACTTGTTTTATTGTGCTGGTCTTGAGTCAAACTCCCAGTATATCCAAGGTATGCCTGCATTCTGAGTCCAAAGTTGACTTTTGACTTAGCCTACAAGGGCATAAAGTTGGTTGTTTTAGCTTCCTATTTTGTCCAATTTAACTCTCTGCAACACCAACTTTGTGTCTAATTTATTCTGACTGGGTAGGAAAATGCACAAGACAAACAGCTGGAGGTTTTCATGTTGGAGGGAAGAGTCCAGTGGTCTTCCTTCCAAGGCTTCTCAAATGTAGCTTCTCTTAAAAATCCAACAGGTCCCACTCCGTTGTACTTGTTACCAATTCTGCTTGGTCAACAAAGGGTGCGAGGAGGTTGTAGAAAACCCACTAGAGGGCTTGTCTTCGGCGACCATAATGTCTTTTGTGAGCAAATCTCAAGCATGTGCCTTACTGAGTAAAATCCTTACTGAGGTTTGGTAGGGAGGATTCCAACCAGAATAAGCTCTGAAAGCTAAGCAAAGGTTTTTGTTTTTGTTTGTTTTGTTTTGTTTTTGCTGTTGGGATTATTTTGCTACATTCAGACAGAGAGAGAAAGGAATGCATTTAGACAGATTGGCATGATTTGGGCTGAAGATTTGATCAAGCAATTAAAGGCAAGAAGAGGAAGGAAGGCTGGGAAAAAAGGAGGGGATGAAATCAAATGTACACTCTGTATTTCACTCCAGAGAGCAGCTCACAATCATAATTACGTACCTTGCTTTGCAGCTCAGAATAAAAGTGGCCTTGCACCAAACCCCTACTCAGGAAACCGTTGTGATTAAAAAGTCCTCCACACCTTGGAGAATCAAGGAGACATGAGCATAATTTTAAATGCAAATTAAATTGAGGGGGTAGCAGAGAGAACACATAAAAGACAGTAAAACAAAACCTTTCAATTTTCTTAAATTAGCAGCCTAATGTGTTTTAAAGAACAGCTCCACTCAGATCTCTTTTAGGGGTTGCATTTCATCACAATATAAAATGGGCAAATCCATCACTTTGCTCTGCTCAGTGCTCTTGAATTGGGATTGAAGGGAAAATCAGAAGCTGTTCCTTTGGGCTTGCAGGCTCAGCATCGCACATAGCTTTGCTTTACGCTCTGTGATGTCCTGTTGAAAGGGGCCAACAAGTGCTGGTGAGTACCTGCTAACTTTAAGACTCTTCCTTTCATACATCTTTTTTGGCTTTCTTTTCTTTTTGCGGGGGTTTGGGGGGAGCGCACAAAAGGTCTATGATATAATGCGTCTTTTAAAAGCTGGGAAATTTCAAACAGCTTTTTAAGCGTCTTCCAGTGACTGATTCACCGAAGGCAAGAGAGTTATTTTCAGCCTAGATGCCGATGGCTGATCTTTGAAATTATTATAGCAGGAGAACGTTTAACATGAGCTAGCTAAAAATGACCTGTCCCTATCACCCCAGAGAGCATTAGGGTAAGAACTGGTGACCCTAACAATTTCTAGACTACTTTCTTACCATATTAACTATTTAATCGTGTAATTCTGTTTTAATTTCAAGTCAAACTGGGACTTGGAGCTATAAAAATATATTAAACCAAAACCATTTTTTTTTTAAATGACTAAGACACTTCTCTGCAAAAGAGATGGGCGGGGACAGGGAGATGCAGAATGGACACGTGATGGTTACATATAGATCTTAATGGGGATGGTTTTCTGCCAAAGTTTTACACAGGAAACCAGTCATTTTCTTCTTCCACAATAGAGGGTACAAAGACACGGAGGCTGGCGTCACCTTCGTTGCTAAGGTAACGTGCTCTGGCCATTTTATCTGATAAAACAAGTCCAGTGGACGGTATACATTATTCATTGCTGTAATAAGCAAACAATCAAAATTGTTTACCTCCACCGGGAATATTTAGTGAGATCTGGCTGAAATTGCTCCTGCTTTTATTGCCGGCAGTTAGCTCCTGATTTTCTTTTTCTTTTTGCAGTAAGTATGATTTGCTGTTGGGGTACCTTTGGGTATTTGTTAAAGTTTCCTCTTACTGGACTAGAAAGAGAAATAGCTGGATTAGCCTTCTGAACTTGATTTTAATGACTCTGTCTTGTTGATTCTTTCCAAAAAGCATCCTACAGAAACAGAGAAGTTCATTTGTGCAAGTGTCTGGGAAAGGCTACATACGCTTGAAGGCACCCACAGGGCTGAATGTTTTGTAGTGAAGTGTACAGTATTAGCTTGCTGACCGGCTAGTGCATGATAATATTATGGGGATCGTTGTAATTCTGAAATAATTGTCACTGCTCTACAGACCAGAATTCTTCCTTCACAGCAGCCCATGCCAGGGGTGAGCAGGTAATAATGCTGTAGCACTTTGTAAAATGTACCGAGGGAATTGCTATAAAGGAAGGGATTCAAGGCATTTTACAGCAAACATGTCAGCATGTGTCATAAATGCAAAGCATCTATAAGTGAAGGCTCTGGTTCCCAGGCAATTCCTGCTGCTCACAGGGAATCGGAGCTCCCTGGATTAATTGAGGCTCAGTACAACGAAAGGCTGACACTTAATGATGCCATTTATCAGACAGACCTTTAGAAAATGGATAGCATATGAACTTAACAGTATCTTTTCCAGTTCATATACAACGAGGAAAGACTGGTATGTTATCTCTCTTTAGCCTGGATTTATCTGTTTTTCCTGAGTGGGATAGAGGATTTTAAATGAATGTTGGTTAAATGTGGAATTTTCTCACACAACAGGAAAGCTATGTTGAAAGGTGTTTTTAGAATTGGATGTCAGTCAAATAAATGGGATATTCAAATGAGATAATTTTAAATATATGTGTACATATATACTTATAATATAAATGCATATTTGAGACTTTTAAAATATATTTAACAGTTTAAAATACTGTGATTTTTTTCCCTCTTTCATAGGAAAACAAGTGACTGTTGTCTCTTAAAACTCTGTTTTTGAAACATCAAGGATGGATTATCCCAAAATGGATTATTTTCTGGATGTTGAGTCTGCTCACAGACTCTTGGATGTTGAGTCTGCTCACAGACTCTTGGATGTCGAGTCGGCTCAAAGATTCTTCTACAGCCAAGGAGCTCAAGGTAATACATAAAATGGGAGCAAGGGAGGAAAGCCTAAGTTTGAAAGGCATCCGAGATGCTTCCCCCCTCCACCCTTCTGATATGGCTGAGTTTGCAGGCGCTGCACTCGTGGAGATCTAGGGCGCCCTGGCCCATCTGACTGAAATCCAGCTGCAATAGAGGCTCCTGAGCTCAGCCTTGAGCTTTGCAGCTGCCTTGTCTATTTTAGATGAATGCAGCCACTACCTCAAGGAATTACCAGTGCATTTTGGGGTGGTAGGGAACATACCCGCTGTGAAGTGCTACTGATGTGTACATTTTCATTGCATGCTTCAAGATGGTCAGTTAGGCTCCAGTTTACTCACTCTCCTGTTCAAGGGTGCAGTTAGAATGTTTTCCCACCACATTTCATACTTTCTTTTTTCCACGGAATAGTTAGGGTATTCACTCAAAGCAGCATGATGGGCATATCCCAAATGGTGCCACAGAAGCTCTGAGGAGAAGGGCAATGCCTGTATTCTTCATAGAAACATGGTTGATTCTTGGAAGTCACAAGGCAGAGCTGAGAGGCAAATGTGGTTTTGATAGTACTGGCTCGTTTCACGTTTAGGTGGTGAAGTACTTCACACAGAGCACTGATAATAGTCTACCTGGGCTTTCCCAGTGCTGTCCTCTGAACTGATTTTACCTCGCTCTCAAGCCAATCTCTCATGGCAGCCTTGAGGCCTTGCGAGATTCTTCCTTCTCTATTTTCATTTTTCTGGGCTTGATCCAGTCTTCTTAAAGTCAAGAGGGCTTGGGATTTATCTGGTTTATCTGCTTGTGTCAGTGCCCCCATCAGCAGAGCCTAAATTCACGGAAGTGATATAATAGCCAACTCTGTTCATTCCTCTGCTGTAGGTAATTAGCACTGCTACTCTCAACCTCTTAAAAAGACATGAAGATGTTACTGAAGTAGGAAAAGGGTAAGGGACTGGCCAGGACCTTCAGTCTCCTCTGGGTTTGCAAGTCAGAAGATGCTAGAAGAAGATGGAGAATGGAAGACTAAAGGGAAAGGGGGCTGAGACAGGGCTCAATGCCACCTCCAGACCTGGTGTAAACGTTGTGGGTCTGGTCCATTCAATGTGCATGAGTCACCCACCTGAGCTGGTGATGGAGTCACCCACCTGAACTGCATAACTATTGGCAGGACGAGAGAAGGCGAGTGGTAGTTAATTGAAGATAATAAATGTGTCCATTTTTGCCTTGCAGTTTAAGGATTTAAGGAGACTAAGCTGTGGATTTTTACGGAAGGACAAAAGGCAGGATGTGGGAGTCTCAGAGGATCTTCAGGCAGCCAGGCGGTTGTTGGCAGATGGAACTGTGGGTGGAGTGGTCAGAATTGTCACCATCAGTCACTGGTTTAGCGCTAGAGTTGGAATGACTGGAAAATGTATGGGAAGCGGTAGCATAAGCTACCGCTGCTTTCAGATAATCACATTCATTTTAGGGGAATCAGAATTACGTTTTAAGCAAAGAAGTTTGGACTTATGTAGTAAAGGGTGGGGGTTTCCTAAACATCATCTAGGTCTATTTCCAAAAATCCCGGACTTCCTGAGTCAGAAATCCAGGTGTAAAGCTCAGGAGTTTGAATTTGAAGCAAGAGCTCCAATGATGATGACCAGGAAGCACATTTAAGAAGCAACCATCCAGTCTGGCATCTCTCTTTTCACCCAGAACAGGAACGCTCTCCTGTCTTAGCGGCAGAGTAATGCCGTGGTCCAGGATAGCAGCCTGGATCCTGACCACCCAGGTTCAAATCTTGGGTCTGCCATGGTGAAGCAGGGCCAATTAACCGCTTCTGCAAATAACAATGCCTAGTTTATAAGTTCTTAAGTGTATTCATGAGGTGAGATTTTAAAGTGCTTAAAACAGTTTTTGCATCCCAGGGAATGTTATACATAAGTAAATCAATAAAAGAAACAGCTCTGGCAAAAGGCCATCTCTGCCCTGTTTGAAATATCACAAAGAAGCCACTGCCTTTCAAATAAATGTGGTCTTGCAGGAGTTTAACTTCCTATTTTGAGTAAAATTTTTTTTAAGTTAATGTTAAAACACATTGATCATTTTCTTGCCTCATCAAAAAATAACTTAGAGAAAAACTGAAAAATGGTAACAGTCTGTCTTGATACTCACCATCTACCTAGCCCTCTATCACTTGAAAGAGCCCCTTTTCCTTCTAACACCTCATCCAGAGCCTCGCCACCTAGGACTGGGCAACCTCAGAGTCTCCATTCCGGGCCCCTGTGGCCTCTATAACACAGCTGGTCACCGCACTGCTCCAGCCCCTCTACACCGGCTTCCTTTCACTCTGCACAGATTCCACAGTCTTTCCTGGATAACAAGCCCCTTGGCCTGATGAATGGCTCCAAGTGAATGGGCAGAGGCCTGGGGACCGTGGCTTGTACCCCTGTCTTTCTGACCCAAATGTCCATGCTTTAGAGCGATGACTAATGCCCATGTCTTACCACTGGGAAGGCTCTGAGGACCAGTGGAAGGGGTGGGGGCAACATGGTGGATAGCTCTTGAGAAAGGCATCTGAGGCCATTAGGACCTTGTGTTGCTGCTGAATCAGTGTGCGGTGCTCTCTCCTTGGTAAGTCCCACCCAGGAACAGAGGGACGTCCGTAAGGCCAAGTAACCCCACTGTGGGTGACCTAGGATGCAATTACCTAAAATAGAGTGTGATTATTACCTTTTGAGTTGTCTACTCTAGAGCTCATACAAATATTTCTACAGATCCGTCAAGTGTTCTTACACATATAATACTTCTAAAGGTGAAAGCAAGAAAATATGAGTTTCATTTCCCATATTACAGTTCTTGTACCAATTTACTTACAAATTGATAAACTTCTTGGAAACCAACCGCTTCTTTATTAATTACATGCAAAATGGTTATCCAAAGCAATAGTCCCAGAATTGTAGTGTTTTAGACCCTATTATAGTTTTTCAATTATCCTTGTAAAGTGCTAAGTACCTGTCCCTAAGAAGAGGCTGTTTCTAGCTAGCAAGAGCAAGAAGAATCCCAGAAGGTGAAAAGAAAAAATAAAAACAAGGAAAAAGCTATTCATTCTCTCATGGGACAGATCCTCCTGGATGTCCTAGAGATTTTCAAGTCCGTCATCTGTGCTGCTGAGTAGCACAGCTTGTTATTATCTCCCACCTTCACTTTTCCTTGGTTTGATCCTGAGGCCCAGAGGATGAGCCCATGTCCCCAGGGATTCTGCTTTGAATTATGTTACCTCTCAGAGAAGAGGAAGAAGCCTGGATCACTTGTGCATCCCTCGGTGACGGATGCTTTCCCGATTGATTTGTGGTTGTTGTGTACACAGTAAATCCTGCTCACACAGAGGGGGTTCTTGGAATGTCCCCATTAACTCTAAAGGAAATGCTGGAGGTGGAAGGTACACAGGGCATCAAGAGCATCACATCACCTGAGCTCACCCATCTGTCAGGTTCTGACAATGATGTCTCACATACTCAGCTTCAGGCTCTAATTTATTTTACTGAACAATTGAACTGAGAGGGGGGTCATATTATAAAATCACAAAATTAGCACCAACTAATTGACATTTTCAGGTTGAAATGAGATTTTCAGGTTGAAATGGATATTTTGGATCAATGATTCTCTTGGCCCCTCCCTAAACCAAGTGAAATAGAATCTGTGAGGGTGGGGCCCAGGTCCCAGTGGCGTGTTTTCAGCAAGCCCTGGGTTATCTTGAGCACTGACTGTTGAAAACCACTGTAGTGGGTCATTAATCACTTACTACACAGAGTGCAGTCCCAGGCTAGCAGCATCAGCTTCACCTGCCAGCTGGTTATAAATGCAGAATCTTGGGACCCACCCCAGACCTAGAGAAGCATTATCTACATTTTAACAAGATTGTCAGGTTATATATATATATATATATATATATATATATATATATATATATATATATATTAGTGGCCCAGTGCATGAAATTCATGCACATTAAAAGGGGATTAATTAGAGGAAATATTTTAATATTGCTATTTGCCCTTTCTTTATAATAGAAATGTCAGAGATTAAAGAAAATTAGTAAAACGTATATGAAAATCTTCCTCCTGTCAGAGTCTGGGATGAACCATGGAACCCAGAGTCAAGTCTTCAACCACCCACATGCACCTCAAAATTGCTCAAGACCCAAACCTGGATGGCCCCCCTTCATTGGGCTAGATCCAGACTTGGCCGGTCCCACCCTGTCAAGCCCTGCCAGGTGCGGGGGTACAGCCTCAGGTCCCTTGGGTGCCAGGGCAGGGGGCACAGCCTGAGGTCCCCTGGCCTGGTGCTGGGGTGGGGGGCATGGCCTGAGGTCCCCTGGCCCAGCACCAGGGTGGAGGGCACACCTTGAGGGTCCCCGTCAAGTTCCTATGTGTGGGGAGCACAGCCTTAGGTCCCCTGGCCTGGTGCCAGGGCGGGGGGCATGGCCTGAGGTCCCCCAGCCTGGCACCAGGGAAGAGGGTGCAGCCTGAGTTCCTCTGCCTGGTGCCAGGGCAAGGGGAGCAGCCTGAGGTCTCCTGTCAAATCCCATGCAGGAGGTGGGTGGGTGTGCAGCCTCAGGTCCCTGCTGACTGCTCCTTAAGGCTCATTATGGGAACTTAGCCTCAGCTGTGGGTGCAAACTGATGGTCAATTTGCATATTCCCTCTTTATTATATAGGATTATTGATTTTTTTTTACGGAGAAGAAGGGAGAGAGATAGTCAGAAACATCAATGAGAGAGAAACATCGATCAGCTGCGTCCTGCACATCCCCCACTGGGGATGTGCCTGCAACCAAGGTGTATGCCCTTGACTGGAATCGAACCTGGGACCTTTCAGTCCATAGGCCGACTCTCTATCCACTGAGTCAAACCAGTTAGGGCCCAGGTAATTCATATTAAGCTGGAGAAGCAAAGATAGAATCCAGTGCACATTAGAAACAGCTGGCAAGCTTTTATGAATTCAAGGCTGGAATCCCACAGCAGACCAATCGACTCACTCATTGGAGGAGAGCCCCGAACCTGAGAATGTTTTAAATTGTCCTCGGTGATTCACATGTGCAAACAGGGCTAAGAACTGCTGACCTCCCATTTTATGGAAAATGAGGTTTTAGCATATCATGCAGATATTCTTACCTGAGTATCTTTATCTTCCAGGTCTTTCCTTTTAAATGAATCCAAACCATTGGAAAGGTTCAAATTGAGATTTTTTGTTTGTTGTTTGTTTATTTGTTTGCTTGCTTGTTTGTTGTGTGTGTGTGTGTGTGTGTTTTAAGGATTGGACTATGTATCTGTGCTGCACTATTTATTGTATCCATTAATCCGGAAAGAAATTTTGGGAAAGAGGAATTATGATGCTCATTTTGCAGATTAGAGAAGTCTATACGTTTAAAGAGAAGCATAGCCAGAATTTGAATTCAAGTACAGTATATCCGATTCCAACAACCCCACAGCTAATGAAGGTAACATTCATGACCGAATTACAGGACTGGAGATACTGAAGTTCAGAGTGGTTGGGCCACATGCCCAAATCAGCCAGCATATAATGAGCAGGTGAAAACTAGAACCAGATCTCTTCTCACCACACACGTCTCTGCCCTTCCCACTGTGCTAGGTCTCTCTTTTAAAAGGCCATCACAATCCTTAGACATTTACATTACCTTCCAAAAGGAAAACACATTCAAAGAGAGCAAATTGACTGAAGTCAGGAGGTAATCGCTTCATGACTCCTGCTCACAATTCCCCCTCTTTTATCACTTTAAATAATTCTTGGCATTAGACCCAGGTGCTATGCTCATTGTGACTTCATCAAAATACATGTTTTCTGTCATCTCTATTGTCTTGTTCAACAAAGGGAAATGCCAGTTTTGACAACTGATGAATGCCACAGTGAGCAGCTAAGAGTCTCTTCAAGTTGCCTTTGGAAGTAGAGAGGAATTCATCTAGCCCCCCTTCTCAGCCAATTCCCCCCACTCCCCAACTGCCTTCTGGCCCTACCTTACCCCAGGCTGTGAAATCTGTCAGAACAGCTGGTTTTTCCACCTTTAGATTTGACTTCAATGTATTCTAAAGCTAAACTCTAAACCTCTGGGACTTCTTCAAAGGGCCCCCAAAGACCAAGACATTTGGAAGCACTTAATTATTTGCAAATCATTGGCAACAGTCAACCTCACAGACTGTGTTCATGCTATTTTCTTTCTTGTGCTTAGTGAGACCCAGCCCCAATGTCACCCCCTCTGTGAAGCCTTGCCTAACTTCTCCAGGCCTCTCTTTCCAAGCATTCTGTCCAGCCTTTATTGCAGCCATTATCATACTGAATTATTCTGCTTTCACTACTTATTAGATGCATGAACTCACACAAATGGCTTCACTTCTCCAAGCCTCAGGGTTCCAATCAAAATGGGTATAATGCTAGCTCTGAATTATAGAAGTTTTTGAGAATTAACATAATTATGCCTATAAAGTGTTTAGGACATTCTTCGTTATCATTGGTTAGTTATTGATGCTATTGTTTTATTATTACTTAGGTGTCTGTTACCTACCAAGATCATGATAATCTCCTTAAATGTCATTTTTTTCTGGGTGCCTAGTGCCATCTCTGATATACAGTAGAATAAGGTGACAAGATTTAAAGCGGTACACCATTGACCGGGCAGGGGGGGGGGTGTCTTTTTTTCTTCTTTTTTTTTATTATTACTTAAAATATTACAAAGAGTAATTGGGACTTTTTTAAAAATGCCGCTGGACGTGGGACAAACTGTTAAAAATTGGGACTGTCCTTACAGTAGAAGCATTAAGATTTATCAAATGCCTCTATTGAACTGAAGGAAAGGAAATGCTTAAATCTACATTACAAAGAGAGACTTGGGATTCAGGGAAAGGATTTCTTAAGACCTTTAAGAAACTACATCTTTAGTTGAAAACTGAGAGTCTCTTAAGGCCAAAGGGAGGGACAGGTAAAAATAATTTTCAAATACTTTGAGATGCAGGAAACAGCAGAAAGTCATCAACTCTTCAGCATCTCCTATAAAACAGAAGAAATTTAAGGATCAAAAGCAACAAGAGAATATAGCAGGAGGAAACTAATATACTGTTGATGAGAATTAACATTTTAAAATGTATTTCCAGGGATCCCCAAATAGCACCCTCTTATAAAAGCTTTTTAATATACAATAGTCTGTGAAGACCGAGTTATTATTCTGCCTCAAAGTAAATGTATGGAAGAGGTGACCACTTGATGTTTGCTCTGATGAACCTAATTGAGATCAGTTCAAAAGCTGCTCTGAATATGTTCAGGAAACCATCTCTGAGCTACACCTTAGTTGAGATCCCTTTTCCTTTTTTGTTTAGATCTGGACTGTCTGGTCCAATTCTTATAATTCTTGGCTGAATAATCCTCAAACCAGCTAGCATTCATGGTCCTGCTTCTGACCAGACTCAAAAGGAGATGGCCGTAGGTACCCCTAGAAGCCCCACACCTAAGACATGCACTTTGAGCACAACTCACTGCAAGCCTGGCCATGGTGTTTCTAGGAGCCTTGCTGAGCAGAGCCCCGTAAATTCTGATCAATAGTATACCAGTTCCTTCTCTGTGTCTTTCATATAATGATCATAAATGTGGCTCATATCTGAATTTGCAGATCTGATATGGATGCGGAGGTGGGAAGAGTGATTGCAAAGCCACTGGATCCTGTTTGGGGCATGATTGCCAATTGGGTTATAACTCTTTGTGTTCACTAGTCTTATGTGCTCCCACTTGCCCCTCAGAGTTCTGCTACAACTTTCACAGCAAGACAGCCACATCTTCTCTGTGCCCTCGTGGTCATGTCCTAACCACACAGTTTACTTGTAATCACATTGTTCCTAGACCCTTGTCTCCATGAAGTGCTTCAGAGGACACTTCTCTGATAGTTGACAGCCTTGTTTGGATGGTGCTTAAGTCATCATCTGCAATGAAGACTTGTTGGGTTTTTTTTGGTCTTTGATTTTTTTCCCTCTGGAACTCTAGCCAGGAAGCAGCTCGCTGTGCTTCACTCACGGATGACAAGCTTAACTACCAAGCCTTCCTTCCTAACCTCCCACACACTCCCTTTTAGACCTCTAATTGCTCACACCCAGCTTCTCCAAACCAGTGTTTAATACAGGGAACATTTTGTGTGCAAAAGAGGGTGAAGGCAGATCAAAAGGAAAAAATATTGTGCAGATAGGCAGCCTGCCAGTTCCATCCACGTGTAGATGACCATGTAACCCAGCCATCCATTTCTGGAGTGTGCCCTTGAAACTATACATGGAGTCACATTCTTACTACTGACAATTCATCTGCAACTGGCCTTCTGATGCTCCTCATGCCTTTGCCCCCAGCAAACATCTGATGTGTCACATATTGTGATTCAGGGCTCAGATGTAAAGTAAGGCTTGAGGAAAAGAGACAGAGGATGAGAGAATGAGACAGGAGAAGAAAAGCATATGAAAATACAATGAAATAATTCCAATCAATTAATAACTCCTACTCTCACATAAGACATACGAGAGAGTGGATTAAAGATGCAGCCACACACAGCATAAACAATTTGCAGATACTTGAGAAAGAATTCTCACTCTTCATTTGCCCAAATAAATCTGCTCTACCTCCAAAATGTTCAGAACCATGCTCTGTGCCTGAGCTGGCAGAGGCAAGGATAGGGAGTCTAGAGCATCAAAATCAGCCCTTGGCTGATACCACTTTTTATATTTCAAATAATATCTCAGTAAACAGACAGACCCACACACTCATAATACCACTGAATGGATATTGGTGTTAAATTAGATTTCAGAAATTCTAGTGATGAATAGATAAATTATTTTACAGATCTTTGTATCATTTTTGTAAAAGCAAAATGGGGTAATATTAAACCATTTGGAAAAAAATTGAAAAAGTCAAACTTATGCAAATATCTTAATATTTTTATATTTTCTGTCACTTTCATACATATTCACATTTAACAAAGTTGCATTAATGGCATATAAAAAATTGGGAGTAGAAATGAAATTTCTTCCAGAATTGGTTAAAAAATGTTAGTGTTTTAGGGCATGGACTTCAAAGTAACACCAGATCCAAGTAAAACTGTGATTTCCTCTTTTTAGCTTGTGACATTAGGCAGGCTATTTCATCTCTCTTTGCCTCATTTTCTTCTTTTGAATGCAAATGATAATAATGTGTTCTTAACCCAAAGAGTTATTTTGAAGATTAAATGGAACAAAATAACATTTCACAAACTGTAGTACAATTTATGATTTTTCAGGTAATACATGAACTCTTCTATTATAATAATGTATTTTTCTCATTGTGTTTTAGAAAAATATAAATTCAAAGCATTTAATTGCAATATAAAAATCTATAACTAGACCTCATATGGGCTACTTAGAACAAAGGGTAAAATAAGCTGACTAGAGTCCATTTAAGGAAAAACATTAAGTAAATAATAATGCAGAAGACAGATGTAGCAAAATCCATACAAGTGATACAGGGATGACTAAAGTTTGGGAACCAATAAATATAAACTAAGCAAAATGCCATGTACATAATGTGTAATCAATAAGTGTTAGCTCTTATATTGATTCTATTTTAATTTTTTCAAGCCTCAGAAGAAATTGGCAGGGCCTCAGTTTCCCTGAGAGACACACACCCCCACTCCTGTCCCATCTCTTATCTCCTTTGCCTCCATTTATTCTTAATTCAAATGTCTAGACCAGCGATTTTCAACTGGCGTGGCACAAAAATTTTTACACCATGCGATACTAGACTATTTAGTCTGGGGCACTGACCTCTTTTCCCTTAGATTGTCAAATAAAAAAATAACAACAGCCGTCTAGTGTGAATGTATCCAAATCATACCTTTTTTGTCAGATCAGTCAAAATATATTTTTGGTATGCCACAAAATTTTAGTATTACTTTATGTGTGCCCTGAGATGGAAAATGCTGAAAGTTGCTGGTCTAGACCCTTTGGAAATGTGAGATAGTCTTAACACACAAGACAAAGCATCAAAACTTTGAGTTTTAAAATAAAATTGCTAACAAATCTGAAAAGAATCCTCTTTAAAGTTCTACTGCTGGGATTTTTTTCACTCTTAAAACATTAGTTAAACTGTACTAATCTCTGAATTTACAACAAACTAGTTTATCAGAATGTGGCTTCTTGGTGGTAACATATGAGTCAGCATTTACCTAGAAATGAGGAAATAGATTTGGAAGAATTCACATTAAATCATAGTTCTCTTCATTTAAAAAAAAAATGATTCCGTAAGAAAAACATGGTAATGTGAAGAAAGCAACATCAGAAATACATAGAAGATAATTCTATCCCAACCATTAAGCAGCCTGTGACTGGCCTTTGTTTTCCCATTTGCAAAATGATAACAAACGCAGTAGTATTATTATGAGGATGAAATGACATAAAATAATAAATGTAGATAGATAGTAGAGTCTCAATAAATATTGAAGGAATGAATAAATTGCCACAATAAGAAAAGGAAAAACATTCATTTAGTAACTATTGTCTTTAGGAAGCTCAGGCAATCTCATACAACAAAAAGTGCTCCAATAGAAGCAAAAACCGATATAAACGGGGAAAAGAAAGAATTCAGAGAATTCTTCATGGGGGAGTTGATGCCTAAGCTTCATCCTGGAGTTCACACAATAGTGGGGCACTTCTTGCAGGAAAAGCCAGCATGTATATGTCTCTCTAAAAGCAATTCAGTATGACTGGATCATCAAGTGCAAGCAGGTGAAGGTGATACTTGAAGCTGGAGAAAAGGTGAGTTCAGGGAAAGAGACCTTGAGCACCAGATTAAGAAAAAATGAACAAACACAATTGAAAGAGACTCATAGGTACAGACTGATGGTTGTCAGAGTCAGGGAGGGGAGATTGGGAGACTGGATGAAAAAGGTGAAGGGATTAAAACATACAAATTGGTGCCAACAAAATAGTAATAGGGATGCAAAGTATAGCATGGGGAATAGAGTCAGTAATATTGTAGTAACTATGCATGGCGCCAGGCAGGTGCTGGAAATAGCAGGGGACCACTTTGTAAAGTATATGATTGTCTATATATGATGTATACCAGAAATCAATATAAAATAATATTGAATGTAAACTGTAACTGTAAAAAAAGAATTTTTGAATCTATTAATAGGAAACAGAATATTTGAGGGGGTTTTAAAGCTGAAAGAGAATTCCTAGGCCACTTGTTCCCAAACCTGGTCAGAAATGCACAATCTACAGCCTCATATCTGGTGTCCTGATCAGACTCTTGGAGAGTCAGGTGTGATAATCTGGATTTTCTTATCTTTAAGGAGTTGTTTTGTTTTATTTTTACAGTAGATAATATCAAGTTTGGAATTTGACTAGTCTAAATCTTTACTTTTATAGATGAAGAATATCGAACCCAGAGAATTAAATGAATAAAGTGGAAGAAAAGTCCAAAATTATATTAATTTACAATTCACTATTTATTAAACACTAACCATGTGCTGGGGATTCAAATTCAAAATAAATCCCCCTGGCCTCAAGGAATTAGCCATCTAATGTAGAGACAGATAAATAAATCAATGATTTCTGTTTCCAAAGATAAATGCTGGAGAATGCTCCCACTGGGAGCTTTGTGAGCACAGATGAGGGTATCCAAGTCAGACAAAGACATGTTGATGTGTGCACATGTGTTGGGAAGGGAGTTTAATGCATTTCCAAGTCAGTGTCCAAGAGAAGATGCCACCTAATCTTCTTTTAGGTAGGAAATGGCATGGGATAAGGCATGAACATATCTATATCTATATCTATATCTATATCTATATCTATATCTATATCTATATCTATATCTATATCTATATCTATATCTATATCTATATCTATATCTATCTATCTCTATCTCTATCTCTATCTCTATCTCTATCTCTATCTCTATCTCTATCTCTATCTCTATCTCTATATCTATATCTATCTATCTATCTATCTATCTATCTATCTATCTATCTATCTAAAACAGCAACTGGAATGCTGTAAAGACCTAAACGACCAGTTGCTATGATGCCCACTGTGGCCAGTGAACTGGCTGGATCAGGGGATGGGACCAGCCAGCCAACCTCCCATGGCCCCTTCCCCCAGCCAACCTGCCTCTGATAGGACATTTTTACACCAATCAAGGACAGGGCAGCCAACCCATAACCCACAGCCTCTCCTCAAGGCTGGCCCCACCCTCGATGGGATCCTCCCACTCCAATTGGCCTGCAGCCCATCCTGCCAGCCAGCTCTGCCCCCAATCAGCCTTCTCAACTCCAAAGGTGGTGGGGCATGCGGCCAACCTCCCATGGCCCCTCCCCTGGCTGCTGACCCCTGATCAGCACCCCCCACACTCATTCAGGTGCAGGGCCGGCTGGCCCACCACCCACAGCCCCTCCCCATGACCCCTCCTTCCCACCATCTCCTCCTCCTGATGGGGCTGGGCTGGCTGGAACCCACCCTTTCTCAAATTTGTACACTGGGCCTCTAGTTAGGAGTATAATACAGGATTGGGCAAAAATATGTTTACAGTTGTGAGTACATGAAACTCTGAGTTTATTCTTATACTAGGGGCCTGGTGCACAAAAATTTGTGCACTCGGGGGGTGGGGGTCCCTCAGCCCGGCCTGTGCCTTCTTGCAGTCTGGGACACCTCAGGGGAGATGTCACCTGCTGGAATGCCTGGCCAGCCTGGGTGAGGGGCTGAAGGTCATTTTCAGGCTGCCCACAGCCCCTTCAGGGTTCATGCACTGGGGGGTGGGAGAGCTGGTGAGTGCAGGCCTGGACGTTTCCCACCAGAGGGCCCATGATCGCACATGCCTGGTGGGCCCCCACTGCTGAGGGGACACACCTGGGGTGGAGCCGGGCAGCGGACTGGCTTCGGATTATCCTCACTGTGCAGCAGATGCTCCCGCATGCCCTGTGGAGGCCCTTGGGGGGGGCGGATGAAGGTAGTGGACCCTGGACGGGTGCTCCCGCACGCCCCCGAGGAGGCCCCCGGGGCATAGCCAGGTAGCAGACCTGGGACGGGCATTCCTGGACACCCCAAGGAGGCCCCCGGGGGGCAAAGCCAGGCAGCAGACCCAGGATGGCTGCTCCTGCAAGCCCCGTGGAGGACCCGCTCTCCCGCATGCCTGGTGGAGGCCCCCCGGGGGTGGAGCTAGGCAGTGGACCCTGGATGGGTGCTCCGAGGAGGTCCCAGGCCTGACCCCCCCCTCCCTGACTGAGTTGACACACCTGGCACAGCTATGCCAGCCTCAGAGGCTCCCAGTGCAGAGCCGCCCTGCTAGCTTCCATCTTGGCTGGGTTAATTTGCATACAGCTGCTCTGATTGGCTGGTGGGTGTTGCCGTGAGCAGAGGCTCAGCCAGCCTAGGCAGGCAGTTGCAACAGAAGCCTTTGGTTTGCTCTAGCTCTGTAGCTGCTGGCCTCCATCTTGGCTGGGTTAATCTGCATACAGCTGCTCTGATTGGCTGGGAGGCATGGCTTGGCTGGTGGGCGTGGCTTAGGTGTCTTGGGTAATGGTCAATTTGCATATTACTCTTTTATTATATTAGATTCCTATTTATTACTTATTGTATTAATTTCCATATGAATAACTGTAAGCCTACTTTTGCCCACCCCATATATTAAAGGAACTCTATACATTTTCCAGAATGAGAGGTACCTTGTAGGTATGGGGAATGGCAAGCAAAGAGACTAGAATAACATGTAAGACTTTGTATTCCCAACTAAGGAATTCCAAATCTGACACTGAGTCTAATAATATACTGATACAGAGGAGATCTGTTGTCAGATAGGTTTTTATCAGAACACAAATATGGAGAACAGATTGGAGAGAGTAAGATTAGAGGCAAAGAGAACTATTGAGAAGCTAGTGTAGGACCCCAGCCAGAAGTAAAGACAGATAAAAAGGGGTATGACAGAGTGAATTTGTCAGGAGAGGTGGACTATTGACATACTTTTTGTGGATTATACCTTGGTAGGGTGAGAAGACAGAAGGTGGGAGAGGAGGTATTTTGAATAATGTCCAAATGATTTGTAGGACCCACTGGATGGATAATGAACCTGTTCACTAAAAGAGGAAATTGGAAGAAAATCAGGACGGAGGGAGGAAAAAGATAAAGTCAAATTTAGAATATTTTGAATTTGGAGACCCTACAGAATATCCAAGCATAGATTACCAGTAGAGAACAAGTTCTATAGGTATAAAGTTTGGCATAGAGATCTTGGAAAACCATCCAAAATATTCTGTGTGCCTTGGTAACTCCTAAAATAATTTCACTAGTGTGTTTTATATCTACCTCTGCATATGTAGTTCTGCTGGGCCTTTAATATTCCTCTCATATTATTTAGAGGATTGAGAGATTGTTAAAAAACACATTTATTTTCTAAAATAAAAATTTTCACTATAAACACAGTATTTTCTCCCTAGCACTAAGACTTAAAATTAATATTCCACTTGAAATATTTAAATGACCCAACCATTTGAAGGTGCCAACATTATTTCTAATTCTGGCTTGTTTTTCCACTAGAAATAAAATTCCAAGTTATCATTTATGAGATCATCTAAAGAACACAAGTTTATTGTATTTTAATCTCAATGTAACTCAATCACTTTACAGAATTTATAGGCTGTCACACAATGTGACAAAGGAAGAAGGAAAAAAAGAAACTCAGATATAGCTAGTTAAAAATAGACTTACTTTTCTTTTGAACCTACACAGTAAGAATTTTCTCTTCCATTTTGTTGATTATGCACTATTTAGTTATTAAACTTTGTAGATGATAGGCAGAGAAAAAACTACTTGGCTTAACGTAATTTAACCCTTATATCTGGAAAACAAGACCACACTCAAAACATCATACTGCAAGGCTAATTTTTACATTAGCCCTGTATCCTATGCTAGCTCAATAACCTGGAAGTGTATAAAAGTTGCAAAAGGAAATGCGAGTGAAAAGAAAATTCACATTCATTTGCTAGGGTCTTGGTATTTATTATATCATTTAGTCCTGGATAAGAAAATTTGTGAAGTACTTATTATTATCCCCTATTACAGAAGTAATCCATGTTTCCAATAATTAGTAACTTCCCAAGCTCACACAGCTATTAGAAATGGAGCCAGACTTACAATCTTAAACCTTTTGATTCTTCCTACTTCATTATAGTTCTATATAATATTGACAACTATGACAATATTAGAAAAGATGTGTGGACATACATGCCTCATTTATTTCCACACATTCAAAGATAGAATATCTCAATATTATAAAATACTAGAGACCTAGTGCACAAAAAGTTGTGCACTTGGGGAGGTCCCTCAGCCTGGCCTGTGACCTCTCAAAGTCTGGGACCCCTCGGGGGATATCCACCTGGTGGCTTAGGCCTGATCCCTGGGGGATCAGGCCTAAGCTGGTAGTCAGACATTACTCTGGCAGCCCTGGAGCCCTCAGGGGATGTCCACTTGCCAGCGGGTAGCAGACCTAAGCTGTAGTCAGACATCCTTAGCACTGCTGAGAAGGTGGGAGAGGCTCCCTCCACCACCACTGTGCTGGCAGCCATCAGCCTGGCTTGTGACTGAGCAGAGTTCCCCCTGTGGGAGCACACTGACCACCAGGAGGCAGCTCCTGCATTGAGCATCTGCCCCCTGGTGGTCAGTGTGTGTCATTGTGACCAGTCATTCCCAGTGGTTCTGCTGTTAGGATCAATTTGCATATTACCCTTTTATTATATAGGATAGAGGCCTGGTGCACAGGTGGAGGCTGGCTGGTTTGCCCTAAAGGGTGTTCTGGATCATGGTAGGGTCCCACTGGGGTGCCTGGCCAGCCTGGGTGAGGGGCTGAGGGCCATTTTCAGACTGACCACACCCCCTTCAGGGTGGGGGTCCCCACTGGGGTGTCTGGCCAGCCTGGGTGAGGGTCTCATGGCTGTTTGCAGGCTGGCCTAGCCTCTCAGAGTGAACCCTCACCCCATGGAGGTGTGGCCAGCCAGGATGAGGGCTTGAGGGCTGTTTTCAGGCTGGCCACAGCCCCTTCAGTGTGGAGGGGTCCTGCTGGTGTGCTTGGCCAGCCTGGGTGAGGGGCTGATGGTAATTTTCAGTCTGGCCATGACCCCTGGCAACCCAAGCTCCCAGCCTCTCCTTTTATTTCTGGGATTTATTTATCTTCTATAATTGAAACTTCGTAGCCTTGAACAGAGCCAAGGGCTGGCCAGGGCAGGTGGGAAGCTTGGTTTCCTCCATTGCCGGGGACAACCCAAGCCTCCTGCTGCCTCCTGCTTACTCCAGCTCTGTGGCTGCCACCATCTTAGTTGGGTTAATTTGCATACTCACTCCTAATTGGCTGATGGGCGTGATTGATGGGCGTGGCTTGAGTGTAGTGGAGGGATGTTAATTTGGATGTTTCTATTTTATTATATAGGATAATATGTCAATGGAGTTGCTTTGTGTATTATCTTTAGTTTCACCTCCTTAACGTAATTTTTTTACTTTCATCTGTTTTGGAAGCTATCACTGTGGGATGGTGGGTTCCTGTCCTCTAACTTGGGTCATGGCAGAGGGAGGTAATCTGCATAAGTGCTTCATATGATACTTATAAATTGCTTTTCCCTCTCACTATTGATGTAACACATAACAGCCATTCAAGACTTAGAAAATATAAACAAACAACAAAACTTAACTATAACCATCACCTAAAAATAGAGACTCTTGCCCTGGTCAGGTAGCTCAGTTGGTTAGAGAATTGTTCCAATACACCCAATACATCAAGGTCGAGGTCCCAGTCAAGGCACATACAAGAATGCATAAATAAGTGAAACAACAAATCAATTTCTCTCTCTCAAAAAATAAGTAAATAAATAATAAATAAGTAATAGGTATCTTTACAACCTGGTAAATAGTCTTATATTATTTTTATATACATGGACACACACATAAATATTCTTTTACCTTAAATCAAGCCCCCTCAGATTTATTACTTTTAATTTTCTGTCTTAACATCAAAAATAAATAAAATCTTATATTTTGGGATAGTTCATTTTATCCAATATAGGAAATAGTTAAATACAATTTGGGTTGAGAGAGAGATAACCCATACTTTGTTTTGACCCAAAGAGTTAATGGTCTTTGCCAGCTGGGTTAATGGTCCCTGACCTGTTCTGCTATTGTTTACTAGACAAAGTCTCTGACTCATAACCTGTGATCTGATCACTATATGATCAAGTCATCCATAGACACAATAGAACACAAATAAAATATCTACTGAATCTATATTGAGCCAGCCTTCCTCTTAGCAACAAACATATAAGAATTTTTGTGTTTTTCTCCCATTCACAACCACCATATGTTTTTATTCTTATTATAACCATGTGCAACACTTTATTACATACCAAGAGCAAGTGCCCAGATATTTTTAATATTGCATTGATTAGTATAATTTCAATAATAATAGAACATTAGAATCAGAAGGGACTTAATTAAATTGGCTCATTTTACAGGTGATAAAACTGAGACATGAAAGAGAGGAAAAGCAAAAATATCAACATATACTAGAAGCTATACATGTTTATTTTATTCAAAATTACAAATTTATGAGCTAAATATGTTCGCCCCAATTTATAGGAAATTAAGACTTATTGAGATTTCACATCTATGAAGAGGTAGAGCCAGGATTCAAACATGAGGCATTCCGACTCAGCTTTCCCCTAAAACAACCTGGTTTTCTAGAAAGAGGTGACTTATCTAAACTAGATAGTAGAAGGTGGCAGGTCAAGAGCTAGAATCCCATCTTCTGTTACCTAGTCTAATAACTCTACATTCTGTTGTTGTACATGAGCCTCAACTGGAATTCAAGCCCATGGTCTTTGCTTCTAAGATCAAATTGCAAGTAACAAGGCCCAGCAGTTTGCCACACAAAGATATGTTCAGGTTTATGTCACCCAATTGTACATTGAACATAAATTACAAATATGAAAACCTCTAGATTTCAAAGTACAGCATTAATTACAGCAGCTATATTTAAATATATCATGTAGAAAATACAAAATTAAAATGAATAAAGTTTAACATTACCTGACTTTAAACCAGATTGGAAAAATGACTTGTATATCTTAACCAGGCATGTTCAACATTTACTAAATAATGGAAAGCTGTTTGGATTTATGTCCAACTCATTTCAACATACAAGGCCTCAAATACAGTTTCCTTTCTAGCATGTTTTAGCAGCCAGCCTCCATCCACTCTGCACAGTATCTACTTTAAGAAGCTGAGAAGAAGGAAACAACGAACATTTGTTGCCCGCCTACCATTTGTCAAGCTCTGTGTTAGGTGTTTTGCATTTATTATATAATGTTTTATCCTCCAAAGGCCCAGTTAGATGGTTGATTTTATTTCTAGTTTACATATAAGGAAACAAGAGCTTGGAGAGCTTACTAACCTTTTTCAAATATCTAATAAGCATTAAGCTTGGGAATTAAGCCAAGGTTTAATTTCATAGTGACAGCCTTACTTGGAGCTGGCCAGTAACAATAGTTTTAACACAATACATCTTTATTGGGACTTTTTTTGAATCCTCATAGATACCCTAAGGCATATGTACTATGCAGTCCCATCTTATAGATGCACGAGAGGTTGGTGATTTGCATGAAATCACACAACTATTAAATGTGGAATATGGGTACTAATTCAGGAAGGCTAACCTCAAAGTCTGTGCTGTTAACATTTATTTCATTCTGTCTGGGAGGATACTAATAATCCACATGATAGCGTTTATATATGCATGCAAGGTGGAAATTACAAAGTGCCACAAATGGACAGAGGTGAAGAAAAAAGGAAGGCACTACATCCTCACAGTTTTGCTGCATTGAGGATGGGAATAAAAATCCTCCAGCCACAGAGGATGGGCAGAGTTTAGACATGCAAAGTTGAGAGGAGGAGGAAAAGAAAGGTTTTCCAGTGGAAAGATTTGTACTGTCATTTGATAATATTTGTTCAATTTTTGTTTAGATCATCTGTCTTAAATGTGTTAATTGATCCATAAAACGGCTAATATTTGGATTTCATGATAGACATAGATATCATCTAATCATTCATGGTTGATGCTTTGAGTCCATTGAGAACCTATGAGTATTACTTACCTAGTGCTGCATATCCAGTTACCCACAAACATTATCCTGCAGTTCCTTTAGGTCAGGAATTACAGAGTGTCTTAGCTGGGTGGTTCTGGCTCAGGGTCTGAAGTGGCGGTCAAGATGTTGGCCAAGATTGCAGTCATCCAAATTCTAGACTGGGGTTTCCAAGGTGGCTCACGCACATGGTGCTTGGCAGGAGGTCTCAGTTCCACTCAGGCATCGTGGGTGTGTCCATGTCATTGCAGATAGCTTCTCCCAGGACAAGATACACAAAGAGAATGCCAGGTAGAAATCACAGTGTATTTTATGAGCTTCATTTGGAATGACTCACCATTATTTCTACCATACTCTACTAGTCACAGAGAATAAGCTTGTTTCAATATGGGAGGGGACATCACAAGGTCTCAATACCAAGAGTTGGGAATCATTGTAAACCATCTTGGAGGCTGGTTACCATCACACACAAGTTTTTACAGGAGCAGAATTTTTTAAAAAGAAACAGAGAACATGGCTCCTATATTTGAACATGTTTTGCTACTCTATTTTATACCAATAAGTGGTTTTTAAATTAGGCACAATTAAACTAAGCATAAATCAATATGTAGTCCCTCTGGGGGAGAAGTCACTAGGCCAATTTTAGAGCAGCTATTAAATAGTATGGCATTCATCATTATCCAAGCATCAGTTTGAGGAAAACTAGGTATTCAAGCCTTAAAAGAAGGATCAGAACAAAGTAAATGTTAGACCCACATTGTGATAGAGAACAGAGCTGGCCTGCATGCCCTAGCATGGAGCCATCTCTTCAGGAAGCCACACTTTAGGTATGGCTGCACAAGTTGTGGACTTCACAGGTCCATTAATTCAATTCACATGGACTATGATCTGAGTGGTGTACTCCTCAAGTTGCACAGCACACAGACCTAAATTAGGCCAGTAAGAACACTGTGGAGCTGGATTGCCAGGAAACAATGGTAAAAGCAAGGCAGTCATCCCTTCTCCTTTGTGGAACCTACAAAATCAATAAGATTGGAAAAGGAATTAATATTAAAAAGTTATAGAGTGGACAGCTCCTTTAATGATAACTTTAGGCAGAGAGCACTATGATATACTGATAACAATTCCTTAGATTCCTGGTTCTCTAGCAAAGTATTCATATGTGTAGGAAAGAAAAAACATCTCAGTGGCTCCATACTAAATTTAGTTGTAATATAGAGTCCAAAAGCCTTTTTGGAATGTTTTTGCTAAACCATTTAAGATATGCAAGTTAGTACTGCAATCTTATTGGTTTGATATTGTAGTTAATATTCATCTTCATTTACATTTTCTATTTTGTAAATGAATTATTTTGAATATATCACTAATCAGGGACATCATATTGTTGACATTAAGTGTGAGGTGTAAAGGTTCTTATATATTTTAATTCATGTTAGATATGCAAAATGGTAATATATGTGATGAATTGATCTGTATAGCCAAGATTCTTAATCTGTTCTACTCCACTATACCAGAATCAATTTTTAACAAAAACTTAAAGACTCTTCACATAAATGCAGACAGAGTCCTCTTCAGATCTATACTGTATTTATTTATCCATAGCTTTTGAAGATGCCTAATGATAATTTTTCAGAAATTTTTGAAAACTCTCCTAAATAAAAAAATTTTTATTTACTTTTAAGAATTTAAAACTTATAGAAAAGTGACAAATTCACCTATTTATAACATTTTACCCCTTTGTTTATCATTTGCTATCTCTTGTCTTATCTTACTGTCTATCTATCTATCTATCTATCTATCTATCTATCTATCTATCTATCTATCTAGAGAGGATTGTAAAAGTGTTTATGCAGAGATAGAAGAAGGAAGAGACAGAAAGGAACAAGAAAGGGAAGGAGAGAGAGAATATACATGTGTGATTGCATGTGTTTGGTTTATTTATTTATTTATTTATTTATTTATTTATTTATTTTGGTTGTGTTTTTAAAATATGTTTTTATTTATTTTAGAGAGAGAGGAAGGGAAAGGGAGAGAGAGAGAGGGAGAGAAACATTCATGTGAAAAAGCAGCATTGATTGGCTGCCTCCTGCACACCCCCTACTAGGGACCAAGCCTGCAACATACTAGTAGGCATCTACCCTGACCTGGAATTGAACTGGCACAGGATGACACCCAACCAACTGAGAACACCAGCTAGGACCAAGAGGGTTCTCTACAGCACTTTTCAACCCTGTAGGACAGGATCCAGTCTAGGGACAGTTCAGGATTCTTCTAGGTCAGATGCCCTTTTCTTTCTTTTATCTGTAAATTTCCACAGCCTTAATTTGTCTTTTAGAACACTGACTTTTTTTTAAGAATACAGTTCCCCTTCCTGGTTTTAATAGATCATTCCTTTAATGTTATGTGAGATTTTTTTTCCTCATAGCTTGACTCAAGTTATGCTCGGATACTCCACAGATGAATTTTAACATCATGAAAATATCCTTTTGATCAAAATACCACCCTAGATTGGCATCCATTACTGATCCTTGCTTGATTTTAACTATGATGGTTGCAAAATGATGATTTTGTAACTCCAGCATCCCTCTGCATTGACTGGCCAGCCCTAACATTCTACTGTAAGCAAGAGCCTGCCCACCCCTCTCCTGTATTTACTGACTTAGATGTTTACCATTTATGTTTTATCCATTTATTATTTATTACTCACCAATATGTATTGCTAATGGTTTATAATTTATTAGTGGATTTAATTGCTTTTGTGCTCCAATTGTCCCAGATTTGGCCAATATTAGCCCCTTTAAGCTAACGCCTGTGTTCTTGTCACATGCTTCCTTTTGGGGGAAATAAAGTGATGTTTTGTTTCTGGAATATCAAGAATCCTACTGTCATCATTTTTTATTTATTTGTCATATACATTTCTAATCTATTTATGTTATTATTAATGTAGCCCAGAATTGTAGGAGTAGAATATTTAAAAGATCATGGTTATAAATGAGATATGATGATAGCCTGAAAATAAGACTGAGACAGAAAAAACTTACAGAATTTTAGCATAGTGGAATGTTGATATGCATGAAGATGACCCAAATTTTTAAGAAACTAGAGGCCCAATGCATAAAATTCATGCAAGAGTAGGCCTTCCTTCCCCCAGCTGCCTGTACCAGCTTCCTTTTGGCACCCGAGACCTGGGCTTCCCTCACAGCCCTGACTTTTTCCAGAAGGACGGAAGGATGTCTAGAAGGACATCCAGTCAAATTAGCATATCACACTTTTATTATTATAGATTATTTTAATTAAGTTTATTATGGATAATAGTATGGTTTTGTAAATAATTGGTACTTAAGTGCAATAATTGTCAATTTATTTGTGCATTTTAGTAAGCCCCTAGTGACAGCCCCTATTTTCCAGGACACATATATTTGCTTACAAAAATTATGTAAGTTTTACTTCTAAACTAGGGGCCCAGTGCACAAAAATTTGTGCACTTGGGGGGTCCCTCAGCCAGGCCTGTGCCCTCTCACAGTCTGGGATCCCTTGGGGGATCCCTTGGGGGATGTCCACCTGCTGGCATGCCTAGCCAGCCTGGATGAGGGGTTGATGGCTGTTTGCAGCCTAGTCAAGCCCCGCAGTGGGGATCCTCACCCCATGGGGGTGTGGCCAGCCTGGGTGAGGAGCCAAGGGCCATTTTCAGGCTGCCCACAGCTCCCATTGACCCAACGTCCCAGCGAGGCTGGCTGGAATCAGGTTTCTGGGGTATACTTATCTTCTATAATTGAAACTTTGTTGCCATGAGCAGAGGCCTAGGCAGGCAACAAAGCCTCCTGTTTGCTTCAGCTCCATGGCTTCTATAATTGAAACATTGTTGCTTTGAGCAGAGGCCCAGCCGACCTAGGCAGGCAGTTTCAACTCCATCGCTGGTCCAACAGAAGCCTCCCGTTTGCTCTAGCTCTGTGACTGCCAGCTGCCATATTGGTTGGATTAATTTGCATACCATCACTCTGATTGGCTTGTGGGCGTGGCTTTGCTGGTGGGCGTGGCTTGGGTATCTTGGTGTGGTGGTTAATTTGCATATTACTCTTTTATTAGATTAGATGTTCATCTAATGGTAACTAGCAAATTTTTATTAAAGTTAAGCATAATATAATTTTACTTTTAGCGGTATATAACATATGTAGATGATGTGAACAAACATAAAATGTAAAATTTTATGAACTTTTATGAAAGTAATTATTTTTTTTTAAAAGGTATAACTACCACCCAGATCAAGATACAGAATATTTGCTACATCCAAAATGGGTCCTTTGTGCACCTTTCAAGACAATATCTCTCTAATGAAATTTCCATAATTGTACTAGTGTATTAGCTTTCCTCTTTCTTAAAGTTTAGATAAGTGGAATATATACTTACCCATACAATATATATATTCCTTTAGGTCTGGCTTCTGATGTTCAACACTATGCCTGTGAGAGTTATCCATGTTGTTGCTTGTAGTAATAGCTTCTTCCTTTTCATTTCTATGTAGTATAACACTGCATGAAGATAGT